>JABUQX010061791.1:0-22547 GCA_015478945.1 Trachelipus rathkii
ATATATGAGGTAAAGCGTGCGAGAGTAAAACAGTAAAGCAAATGTTAAATGCAGTAAAGTAATCGAGATACTGAAGAAGAAATGGGTTAAAGTGAGATATCATAAAACATGTAAAACAAATCTGATTACACAAATTTTACCGCAATTGGATGTTAGTGATAAGACACCCTCTATGTGATTTACTGATTTTACGTGCTTAAGGTATGTAAAGTAAATGTTTTTAATGTAAAATATTTCGAACAATTGTAGTAAAATAAAAATGATTATATAATATATCAAGCACTTTGGCTTTTTCTTCTTACATACAATTTTTTAAACATTCTGGACCTCAACATTATTAATAAAAAGCTCAGACAGAGTCTGATTGAAAATTCTACTCTGTTCATCTGTGTGTGGGGGGTGCGCTGTAGAGTGTATATGGGTTAGTGTAAGTGTCCTATAGAAGTGTAGTGCTTATAGTGTCATACGTGTTAAAGTAGTTGGTATGTGTGAATAGTGGTTATTTAGTTAACTTGTAATATAACACCAATGATCATCATACCTATAACATAGGGGTAGAGCACCATATATTAGGGCTATCTAGGCTGCAGGGAGTAGCTAGAAAAAGGCTTGAAAAGAAGTGGCACTGAGTTGGCATTTATTTATTTTTATTTATTTTGATATTTATATTTTTAACTAAGTTTGCAACTATGTGGCACTCACTTGCACTCATTGGCACTCACTTGGCACCCATTGGCACTCCACTTGGCACTCACCTGCACTCACCAGGCCTCATCTAATACTCATAGATATAATCATAGAACAACTAATAGACATCACTAATACTTCTTACGTGATTGGGAACCATCAAAGCCATCAGTTTGCGTGGGTTCAAAATGACCCATGGTTTTATCAGGCAAGTGTCTAAAGCCGATAATATCATTGTGTGTGTGTGTGTTGTGTGTGTGGTAATAAATGTGTAAGTAAATCTGTGTGAGTGTAGTAAATCTGTGTGTGACTAAGTAAATCTGTGTGAGTGTAAGTAATCTGTGTGTGTAAGTAAAGCTATTTGTGTGTGAGTAAGTAAATCTGTGTGAGTGGAAGTAAATCTGGTGAGTGTAAGGAACTCTGTGTGTGAGTAAGTAAATCTGTGTGAGTGTAAGTACATCTGTGTGTGTAAGTAAATCTCTATGTGAGTATAAGTAAATCTGTGTGAGTGTAAGTAAAATCTGTGTGGTGTGATAAGTAAATGTTAAGTAAATCCTGTGCTGAGTGTTAAGTAAATCTGTGGTGTGTGTGTGTGTGAATAATGTGGTGTGTATAGTAAATCTGTGTGTGTAAGTGCTTATAAGTGTCATAGTGGTGAGTGGTAAGTAAAATCTGTGTTGTATAGTAAGATCTGTGGTGTGAGTAAGTAAATCGAGTGTGAGTCGTAATAAAATCTTGTGTGTGTAATAAAATGTGTAATAAATCTGTGTGAGTGGTAAGTAGATCTGTGTGTGAGTAAGTAAATCTGTGTGTAAGTAAATCTGTTGTGTGGTAACGTTGCTTATAAGTGTCCAATAGTGGTGTTATGATAACTTCATAACAAACCAGTGAAACTCATAAGATTATATAAGGAACCATGAAACTCATTAATACTATATAGATATATTATATATAAGTATATATTATATATAATATATATATACTCTATACTATATATATACATATAGTATATACTATATACTGACCACGTGATTCTAGTTGGATCGGCCACGTGGGTACTCTCTGCCTCCTCTCGTCTCTCTCTCCTCTCTCTTCTCTCTCTCTCTCTCTCTCTCTCTCTCGTTCTCTCTCTCTCTCTCTCCTCTCTCTCTCTTCTCTTCTCTTTCTCTCTCTCTTCTCTCTCTCTGCTCTCTCATATATAAATATATATATATATTATATAGTATATATATAAACTATATAATATATATAATATATATAACTATTATATATATATATAATATACTATATAGAATATATATATATATATATATAATATATATATATAGTACTATATATAAATACGCACTAAGTCAATTGCTATGATTTTGCTTAGCATGGTTTGTTTAGTGGGTTGACTGGGAGAGTAAAAATCCACATGGTGCTTCTCGAGATTTATTATTATTATTATTATTATTATGTATTATATATTAATTATTATTATTATTATTATTATATTATTATTATTATTATTAATATTATATATTTATTATTATATATATTATTATTATTTTATTATTATTATTATTAATTTATTAATTATTATTATATTATTATATTATTATTATTATTATTATTATTAAATTCGGTATTAATCACGTTGCGCACTGCTAGCAACAAGGGTTCGAAATGCTGCGCACCCCGACATAAATCTCTCTCTTGCCTCTCCTCTCTCTCTTCATATATAGTAATATATAATAATATATATATAATATATTATATTATATATATATATAATATATATATATATATATATATATATAATATATCATATATATATTATATATATATATATTATATATATGATAATTATCATTATTATTATTAAATATTATTATTATATTATTATTATTATTATTATTATTATTATTATTATTATTATTATTATTTATTATTATTATTATTTATTAATTATTAATATTATAGATAATTAATTAATTGAGAGCCGCGGACCTTGCGTTTTATAGACTTGAAAATCTAAATTATGTATTCTCCTCAAATTCGCGACCATGAACGGGTGGTTCTTAAAATGTCAGGAGGATTTACCTCGGGGTGAGAGTCGAGTTCTATTTGATTAATGACCGATGGGGAAGCTCGAACATATAAAGACGATAAAGGCTTGAGGTGGTAAGGAAGTTTAAGCACAGATGGGAGGGATGGTGAAAATTCGTGAGTAGCGACCACGTGGTTGCGGGTGTGTGTGTGTGCTGTTGTGTGTGTGGTGTGTGTGTGTTTGTGGTGCAGATGGGTGCGGACTGGCGGGATGGGACTAAGGCGGCGGAAAAACTGCGACGGCGGGAAAACGCGGCGGTTAAAAACGCGGTGGGCGGCTGGCGGGCTTGCGGTTCGCACCTGCGGATGCGGAGGATTCGAAACAACAAGGTTAAGACATCAAAAAAAAGGGCTAAGCCCTTAAAGACACATCAAAAATTACCGTGGGTCAAAATTGACCCATGGTCGAAAAAATTAGGGGCCGTACGTACAACGGTTGCTAACGCAACCGTTTGCAGCCGCACTTTCTGTCGAAAGGCGAAGAAAGGGCGCTAAAAATTAGGGGGCCAGAAAATTAGGGGTGACAGAAAATTGGGGGTGCCAAAAAAGGTCAAGCCCAAAAAGGTCAAGGCCAAAAAGGTCAAGGTCAGGTAAAAAATTGGGCTCAAAAAAGGTCAAGGTCAGGTCAAGGATTCTGCGAGGGCCCATGTCAAAAGAGTCCGGAAAGTTAGCCCTACTACTCTAGTGGTTAGAGCATCCGGTTATTGTTAACTCTGCGACGCGGAGTCCAATGTTCGATATCCCGCCTGATGGAGAAGTAAAATTTCTTTGACTCATTCTTTTAAAATGAATGAGTCAAAGGAGATTTTACTCTCCATCAGCGGATTCGAACATTGGACTCCGCGTCGTAAAGTTAACAATAACCGGATGCTCTAACCACTAGGCCATCCACGTCCACAAAAAAGAATGTTTCAAGCATAGTTTTAAAAGCACCCGGTTTTCTCATCCCATAATTTCACTACAAAAATTTATATCAATATTTTACTTTTTCAAAAATTTAATCGCTCGAAAAAGTGATATATTGATATTGTTTTTTCTTCTTCTGTATCCGATCAACATCAAATTTTCAGGGCTTGTAATAGTCGGGCGAGATAACCTTTTTTACTTAAGATTAATTTTTTTTGTATCCTCAAAAGAAAATTTTTAAAAAATTTCCCAAATTTTTTTTTTATGGCAAAATTTGTTCCAAGAAAAAATCCCAAACTACTGCATATACAAAGAAATTATCTAAGTAAGAAATGTTCATCTCCGCTGACTACAAATGTCCTGAAAATTTCATGCAGATCGAATAAACAGAAAAAAATATCCCACTTTTTTAATTTCAAAACCCAAAAATAGTAGGTTTTGAAAATCGACCAATGCTCAGATATGGGGTCAAATATCAAAATTCCGTTCCTAAATAATTTAGATAATAGAGTCCAATCTTGTATGTTTCAAGTTTGAGTCATTGAAAAAAAAGTTTAGGAGGAGTTTCGACAAATGTTCAAAAAACATAGTTTTCAAAAATTTGAAAATACCAATAAACAATGACTAAAGACACGAAATAAACACATTGATATAAGAAATTTTAAGAGGTTAAAGAAGCTACAGTTTGGTGTTTATAGTCAAAATCGGCTGAAAATTTCGAATTTTATGTCCATTTTTAAGGGGGGTGAAAATTGGGCTTAGCGTGAAGCAAAGAATGGACCCACTCCTTAATAGTCAAACTAATACACTAATATTATAACTATACATTATATAATAATGATGTAAATAATCCTATATAAACACATTTATCTAAATTGACAATTATTTTGATAACATCTCTAAAAGGGTTCTGACTATCCAAAATGCACTACCCCTAACAAAAAATACACTTTGATAAATCTAGCTTTAAATATGCAATAATGAAAATGTAAATGAAATTGGTAAAAGCAATTTTAAACTAATACATGCTATATCTGACCAAAAGACTAAAAAATTATGATATATATCCTTAATCTTTAAATTATTAAAGAGCTTTTAAGTTTTAACAAACAAACATTTGAAATATAAATATATATAACTATATATATATATCATAATATATAATATATATATATATATACAAATTTTTTTATGCTTTCTATCTATTATATTTAAATTTTAAATATATATATATATATTTATTACTTTTATATACTATAGTTCTAAAGTGCATGTACCGCTGTTATCGATAACTGTTAGAGTACACAAATAGAAACTTTTTGAAAAAATTAAATTCTTATATTGGTTTACAACACAAAGATCAGTGAAAGGAAAGAGTTATAATAGCTTAATGCATTGCATTTAGGTAACCTTCTCTAATATTGTAAAATAAATGCTCTTAAATTATGATGAAGAAACAAGGAGCTGATCAGCTAGCTTAGGTTGGAGGAAGACGATTCTTACTTGTATAAATATTTCTTGCTTGGCTAAACATTCTCTCGCTAAATACGCTTGAAGGTGGAGCAGAGAGGGAGATATTTCCTAGCTAATTCAGGTAAAATCATCCAGGATAAAGAGCTTTTCGTTCTTTCCACCATAACAGTGGATCAGCATCTGATTTTCGTTCCATAAGTGGTGCTGCATAATATTTATCCACAGTAGTTTGAATAGTATTCTCTAATTCATGTGGTTTTCTCTCACTGCTGCTTCTACGTTGCAAATTTTAACTTTTTTCTCCCTTGATCAGTTCCACTTGGTTTGATTGTATCATGAATATTTTCCATTTTATTCTGACCATTTTTTGTAGCATGTCATCAAAGCATTTCCATTGAATTGTTTCCTTCTCAATATCTGTCGTTTTCATTTTCAGAATTACTCATGTGACTGTATGAGACCTGATGCATTTTGATCATCAAGTTTGTTTCATGTACAAAGATCTGAACTTATTGTAATAATTTTTCTTAGCTTTATAGAAAAGTTTACTTTTCTTTGAGCATAAATTTTATTTATTCTGATCAATAATATGAAAGGGAGCTAATTTGTATTGTGGATTTCAGAGCTGTTCATAGTACATAAAGTTGTCTTCTTCTTAATGATACAAATAACGTTAAGTAACATAATTTAAAAGTTCATCTTTCATAGCTTTTACATACCCCGCTATCCTTCCAAGTTTTGCTAAATAGTTTTTGCAATGCATTAACTGCAGGGATTACAAAAGATAAATATACATCATCATCACTCGCTCTTTTAGTTAAATTTTCAAATGGTTTTAGCAATCTAATTATATTCTCCATTCGCTTCCAGTTTCTCGCAACTGACATATCTAGATCTGATTGCCGATTAGCCACTGCCATCGCTTCAAACAAGAAAGACGACCAAAGATAAACAGCACTTTGAACAAGCTTCGCTGATTGTGTGACGTTTCATCTCAAGCAAAAGAGTATGTTATTTTCAGCTTTCCTATTGGCCTCTCGCCTCCCTCGCTCTTGCTTTCCCCAACATTTAAACGAAATGATGCTACCTTTTCCTTTTTAAAATGCGGTCTTTTATTTAGAAGTAAATTAATAATTATAATAACTGGTGTATTTTATTTTTCATCTAAGTTAATAAAGAGCCTCACCGAGATTAGCCCTCTTCAAGGATGTGTATTCTCTAGGTAGTTTACTACTTAGGATCCACGACGAGGGAAATGGTGCATGATAATTACATGTTTAGAGTCATAAATAATATAAATATAAATAGATAATATATATATATATATATATATATATATAATATATATATATTATATATATATAAATATATATAATATATATATATAATATATATAGTATTATATATATATATATATATATATATAATATATATATATATATATATATGATATATTATATATATAATATTATATATATAAGTAATATAATAATATAATATGTATAATAATAATACAGTAATAAGAATAATAATAATTAATCATAAATAATAATAAATAAAATAATAATATAATAATACAATAATAATAATTAATAATACATAAATATAATAATATAATAATAATAAATAATAACAATAATAATAATTACATAATAATAATAAAATAATAATAATAATAATAGAAGGTCTAGTTAGTTAGAATTAAAATAAATTGTTATATATTTATTTAAAAGTTTTTTAACCTCGGTCTTCATAAGATAATTATTTAATACCGTAACTGCTTTCGGTCCTTATTTATTCTGGACCCTCTTCAGTCAATGTGTGTTGAAGCCGAATGCAGCGGTCAGTCCTGTTTCAGGTTCTGTCAATTGTGTTTTCATATGAAAAATAGTTTAAAATTTAAATAAATTTTGTTTTTTTTATACTTTTGAAAAATAGTGTTTTTGTAAGAATGTTGTGTAAGTGGTGGGATTTGAACGTATATCTCTTTTTGTAAGTTATAAATTAGGAATGTTTTGTATGCATAATGATTCCTATGAGTTTACGTTTGGTGGGATCTAGTACCTTTAAGATGGGGCACGTATCTTTAATATTAAATGTTGTGATTGAAGGACTAGATCTAATGTGAGGTGAGAGCAGAATTTTTAGAGTCGTATGTAATGATCGCTGTTTAGTTTATAGATAATCTTCTGTGATAATCATTATGTTTCACCTATGTATATGTGAGGGCAAATGAAATGCAGGGGGATTTTGTACTGATGTCATTGGTAGATGTTATTTTGTAAGTGAGTTGGAGTTTTGAAGATTCTTTTGAGAGAAGAAGTGTTTAGAGGAAAGTAGTCTTTAATGCATGAAGGTAAAGTTTGAGGATTTGTTTATGTGGTAGGTGAGGAATGGGTATATAGGTGAGGGATTGTTGTTGGTCATGGTGTAGTTAAATTTATTTTTTTGCTTTTTTTAAGTGAACCTTTGATTGTAGGTGGATAAGATCAGTTTCTTGAAATATTGAAAATGTATTTGATTTCATTATGTAGAAGAGTAGGAGAACAGATGCGTAAAGCTCTTAGGAAGAGAGCGGATAGAACACCAGATTTAATATGTTGAGAATGTGTGGAGTACCAATGGATGTAAGAAGGGTTGGAAGTAGGTTTTCGATAAACGCTAAAGAGTAGGGTAGGACTGTTGTTCCAAGAGAGGAGGGTATCAAGGAAAGGTAGGGTGTGATTGTTAGAGAGTTCCATTGTAAATTTTATATTAGGGTGAATAGAGTTGACTGTAGTCAAGAATGAGAGTTGGGTTGGTGGTTAAGGGAGTGGAGATAAAAATATCATTCACATAGCGAAACCATGTGGTGTTGGACAGAAGAGGGCGGTTAAGTATGAAAAAGTGTTCTAATAGCTCCATAAATATGTTGCTAAGAATTGGGGAGAGGGGAGATCCCATGCTGAAGACCAGAATTTTGTTCTGTAGTAATTTGTTGTGTAAATAATGGATAGAATTGTGTTCTAGTGTGAAGTAAAATTAGTTGTTTGAGGAGAGGGAATAAGTAATATAGGATGTAGTTGTTTTCGTTAAAGAATCTTTCTAATAAAGAGATGGCAAAAGGGACGGAAACCTTGACGTGAAAAGGAAGTAACGTCAAAGCCTAAGAAGTGATTGTATCAAGGCAAAATTTTGTGTTTTTTTGAATAACGTCCTTCAGAGTTTTTTTTAGATGGGAGGGTGAAATATGTCCAAGTAATGGTTTTAGTTGTTTGGACAACCATGAGGAGAGTTTATATGCAACTGAATTAATGTTGGATATTATAGGTCTGACAAGGATGTTGTTTTTGTGTGTTTTAGGAACACCGTAGAATTGGGGTATTGAATTCTACGGTGTTCCTAAAACACACACATTGGTCGATTTTCAAAACCTACTATTTTTGGGTTTTCAAATTGAAAAATTGGGATATTTGTTTCTGTTTATCCGATCTGTAGTGAAAGAGATGCACATTTTTTATTTAGATAACTTATTTGTATATGCAGTAGTTTTGGATTTGCTCTTGGAATAAATTTAAAAAAAAAAATTTGGGGGGAAATTTAAAAAAAAAATTACTTTTGGGTATACAGAAAAATTATTAAGTAAAAAAGATGTATCTCGCCCGGAGCTGTGCCAAGCCCTGAAAATTGTTGATGCTGGAATCGGAATAAGTAGGAAAAATATAATTATCATATTATTTCCCATTTTCAAACGTATTAATGTCAATGAATATTTTTTTTATATTGTCATTACGCTATAAAATGGAAACAAATGAAAATTGGATAAGTTTTTTACATTATTATCCAGTGTACAATCCGCTCCTGAAGTTTTGTCCCTTCCTCCCGACTTACCCTGTATAATATATAAATTATATATATATATACTTATATAATATATATATAATATATATATATATATAATATATATATATATATATCTATATATATAATATTATATATATATATATAATTATTAGTAGGCGGATAGCTCAGACACCCTAAAACTGAAAGTAAATTTGTTGTGAATATGACATTGCGCGTTGTCGAAAAAGGATTTTGAGTCGAAATAGAATCTCGTAAGGATTCGATTTTTGCGCACGCGAGCATGCACACACACACACTATACTAATTATGTATGTATAATTGTTGTTCAAAGCGTTGACGCCGCCCGCACCAAAGTGGTACCGCACCGTACCGCACCGCACCGCACCGCACCAGACCATACCTAGTAACGGATAAAGTTTGAGACATAAAATCTCTCTCAAACTTGACACCCAGTTTAGGGGTTCCGTAACCTCGTCGTAGAAGGATGAAACTCGGTATACACCCTTATCCTCGGTGCAGTCGATGTAACATGACGCTACGCCCATTGAGGGATGGGGCTGTGCCCCAAATTCTTGGAAATTGACATAGAAGGATAAACTTGGTATACACATTTCGTACGATGTAACATCGTTGCAGACGAATTTACGTGTAGCTACGCTCATATGGTGTTGGGACTGAGCCCCAAAATCTTGGAAATTGACATGGAAAGATAAGATTGGGGAGACCACAGCAGAAGAAGAAGGATAAATAGAACTGGAGGAAGAGCAGGGTGCTTGAGTTGACTCAAGGACTTATTTTCAAATATTAATTTTTTAAATTTTAATATTTATTTTTTTAAAAAAATTATTTATTTTTTTCAAATTTTTCTTTATTTTTTGTTTTATTTGTTTTAACCATTTTGTTTTTACTAAAACTTAAAAAAAATGCATTTTTACATACCTTAAAGCAGTAAATCAGTAAATCAGTAAATCAAACCACCCACCCTACCCTCCCCACCCCACCCATGATCTATTGAATTAAAGTCCATATTTTTTTTTAACACAAAATTTTATTTATTTTTATTTATTTTGTTTAAAAATATATTTTCACCAAATTTTTATTCATTTTATGTTTATAACTTAAAAAATTAGCGCTTTTTACACCCCCTAAAGCAGTAAATCAGTAAATCAGGAAATCAAACCATCCTCCCCCTCCCCTCCGCCCCTCCTCCCACCATCCTATGTTCTATTGTTTCATGTTACATTTCGGGTATCATTTTGGATAAACATACAATAAAATCAAGTTCTTTTATACATTGACTAACGTAAAAAAGTTTTCACATTAATAAAGCTAACATAGCATCACCTGAACTAAGAATATAATATTCATGACAACCTAACACGCACTTAAGCACGGATCGATTATAAACTGTAGTGTCACGTGAGGGTAACAGTAAGCCAAAGTTATCACACCTTATACAAATCAGTAATCGCCGGATAGACGTACATAGTATACAACAACTAACCTATTCACACCCTTTGTCAAGCCAGATATCTCGAGAGCCGATGTATCACACTGTTCATTTTACATTACATGAAGATAATTAACAGTAAGACCATAATAAGAATTTACTCATAACCTTGTCCGTATACAGCATAACTGATCACGACATATCATGCTAACGTAACAAAGTTTTCACATAATAAATACTTACATAGCATTATCTGAACTAAGAATATAATGCACAACGATAAACCTAACACACCTTAAGCTAGAATAAACTGCTAGCATTAACAAAGTTCCATACTTAGCAACAGTAAAGTAACTTACATAGCATACAAAAACGTAACCTATTCACACTTTGTCAAACAATATCTCTCGCATATCAATGTTAATTTTACATTAACAGGTGGTAATATTTAACAAAAATTTATGATAACCTTGTCTAATTATCATACAGACCGACGAATATATGCTAACGTAACAACAGTTTGTCTATAGTAGAGCTTGAGATTGTTATACTTTGTTAATGTCGGCAGTTTATTCACGCTTAATGGTTAGGTATGTTATGGTACTATATGTTTTTTAGTTCAGGAAATATGTATGTTAGGCGTTTTTTTCGTTGATCTGGTATGTCGATAGGTTATTTTAGTGAGTGTTTTACAGAGAATTTTGCTAAGTCTAGCGCTTATTTATCCATAGTTCAAAAATGAATAGTATAATTTGATCGACAAGATCACTTTGATGATGTATAATCAATTCATATAGTTCAAGAGCTGGTATCCTTTGATAGTTTGGACATTTTGCTTAAAGAATTTTTGTAGAATAAAACAGCTTTAGCTGCTGAATTGAATTGATTGAAAGCCAGGATAGGTTGAGTTTTATGCTGTAAATGAAGGGGTAGGTACATGAGAACTTATCATAGTCCGAAATTTAATTCTTATTCGTAGTTCAATGTTAGTTAGGTTATGATATGACCCGTTGTAAAGTGTTAGATTGTTAGCTATGTTTAATTTCTGTTTAAATCTAATTATTACTATGATTAAGGGTGAAATTAGCACTGATTTGTTAAGAGAAGTGATAAGTTAAAGATATTACAGTGTTAACTGGTGATGATGTCTTAGAAATGTGTGCTTAGGTTAAGTTTTTGAGCAATGTGTTTAAATAATGTCCTACTTTATAATAGTTGCCAAAGAATGATGTTATATTTGATATATGAATACACTTTGATGAATGTAGTAATCAATTCATTAGTTCAAGATGCTAGTATCTTATAGATTGGTCTTTTGTTAAGGGATTTTCGTTAGATAATCAACTTGGTTTAGCTGTTGCTTGATATGTTGAAAAGCTGGGATAGATTTGAGTTTTGTATGTCCTGTGTAGCTACTTTACACTTTAATTAAGAGATGACTCTTTTGGAATGTGGCGAGATTAATTTATACGTGAAGAATGTTAGGTTTGTCGTTGTGATTTATATTCTTAGTAACAGGTTGATATTTAGCTTTATTGATGTGAAAACTTTGTTACATTAGCATATATTCGTTGGTCTGCATGATATTTAGGTAAGGTTATGATACATTTTTGTTAAATATTACTATGCTAATGTAAAAATAACAATGCTATGTTACAGTTACGTTTGAAAAAGTGTGAATAGGTTACGTTCTGTATGCAATGTTAGTCACTTTACTGTAGTTAAGCATGGAACTTTGTTAATGTTGGTTGTTTAATCGTGCTAGGTAGTTTGGTTGGACAATGCACATTATATTCTTAGTTCAGATTATATGTTAGCTTTATTGATGTTAAAACTTTGTTAACTTAGCATATATTCGCTGGTCAGTATGATAATTAGACAGGGTAATGATAAATTTTTGTTAAATATTACCTTGTTACTGTAAAAATTAACATTGATATGTTAGAGATTTGCTTGAAAAAAAAGTGTGAATAGGTTACGTTTTGTACGCTGTGTTAGTTACTTTACTACTGTTAAGTATGGAACTTTGTTAATGTTAGTAGTTTTTCGTTCGTAAGGTGTATTAGGTTTGTCGTTGTACATTATATTCTTAGTTCAGGGTATGCTATGTCAGTTTTTTTTAATGCGAAAACTTTGTACGTAGCAAATATATAGTTGGTTAGTATATAAAGACTTATTTTTATACGTATTGATTGTCCGAAATGAATACTCAAATGCGGCCTAATGAATAGATCAATAAACAAATAGATGAAAAAAAAAACATGGAAGGATGGAAGGGAGGGGAGGGGGCAGGTGGTTTGATTTTACTGATATACTGATTACTGCTTTAGGCAATCAGTAAAACTATTACACTTTACTATGATATTTTATTCTAAAGAGAACCTATTTTTTCTGTTATGTTTGATAAAACTTGTGTATGTTTGGCAATATTCGTTGGGAATATGCAGTTAGGTAGGTCGTGATGATAAGTTTTTGTAAAATGATTACCAGTGTTAAAGTAAAATTAACATTGATATGTTAAGAGATATGCTTGACAAAGGTGGAATAGGTTACGTTTGTATGCATCGTTAGTTACTTTACTGTTGTTAATTATGGAACTTTTTAATGCTAGCAGTTTATTCTGCTTAAGTGTGTTAGGTTTATCGTTGTGCATATATTCTTAGTTTCAGATGATGATTATATGTAAGCTTTATTAATGTGAAAACTTTGTTACGTTAGCATATATTCGTTGATCAGTATGATAATTTAGACAAAGGTTATGATAAATTTTTGTTAAATATTGCTATGTTAATGAAAAATAATATTGAGTATATGTTATAGATATGCTTGACAAAGTGTGAACAGGTTACGTTTTGTTTGCTATGTTAGTTACTTTACTATTGTTAAGTATCAAACTTTGTTAATTGCTAGCAATTTTATTCTTGCCTTAAGGTGTGTTATGATTTGTCGTTTGTCATTATATTCTTAGTTCAGATGATGCTATGTAAACTTTATTAATGTGAAAACTTTGTTACATTAGCATATATCCGTTGATCAGTATGACAATTAGACAAGGTTATGATAAATTTTTGTTAATTTACCAATTCTAATCGTAAATTAACATGATATGCTAGATATGCGATACAAAGTGTGAATAAGTGTACGTTTTGTAATGTTATGTTATTACTTTACTGTTGTTAAGTGTGTAACTTTGTTAAATGTTAACAGTTTATTCGTGCTTAAGGTGTTAGGTTTGTCGTTGTACATTATATTCTTAGTTCAGGTGATGCTATGTTAGCTTTATTAATGTGAAAACTTTGTTACGTGGAGAATGGACGCCCTGAAAAGAGAGTGGAAAAAGAAAAGAGAAGATTTAGAAGAAAGGAATTGTGAGAAGAGGACCAAGAACACTAGAGCTTCAACGAAGGATGAACTTTGAGTGCTGAAGAAGGAGATAGTTTTCTGAAAAACATTTGATTAGACTGTGCAACAAGAATTTAAATTCAAAATTTCATAAATTTAATCAAAATTAAAATCTAATTTAAATATATAACAGAGGAGCACCAAAATTTTAATCTTGATTCTTTTTGAAATAACAAAAGTTAAGTAAATTAAAAAATGGACCAACATTTTTTTGGATTTAGATATTTATTATAAGAAGATAAGAAGAATGAACATTCGGCGGAGTAGGCTCGTATAGGTCAAGAAGTAATGAATCAAGCACCAAAATGGCGTCCAGTAGCTCAACGGTTAGAGCACTCACCCAACTAAAGCGAAAGACGACCAGGTCGTCACTGTCGTTCGTCTGAGGATGTATTATTTTCTTCTTGACTCCGTCCTTGCTCAGACTTAAAAATTGAGCGCACCCCCTCCTAATTACGGGCTTTGCCCGTGAAGTGGGTGGTGGTTACCTGTATAATAATATAATATATATATATATATAATATATATATATATATAAATATATATATATATATAATATATATATATATATATATATAATATAATATATATATATATATATAATATATAATAATATTCGTTGGTCAGTGTATAAAAGAACTTGAATTTATTTTATGTTTATCCAAAAAAGATACTCAAAATGTAACATGAAACAATAGATCAAAAGATCAATAAATCATAGGATAGTGGGAGGAGGGGCGGAGGGGAGGGGATAATGGTTTGATTTACTGATTAACTGATTTACTGCTTTAGAGAGTGCAAAAACGCTAATTTTTAAAGTTATAAACATAAAATGAATAATAATTTTGGTGAAAATATATTTTTAAACAAAATAAAATAAAAAAAATTAAAGTTTTGTGTTATGTTTTACAAAATATGATTTGAATCAAAAAATCAATAGATCAATTGATCAACAGATCATGGGTGGGGAGGGTAGGGTGGGTGGTTTGATTTACTGATTTACTGCTTTAGGGTATGTAAATCATGAAGTTATAAACATGAAAAGCATAAAATTTTTAGTAAAAACAAAAAGTTTTAAACAAATAAAAAAAAAATGAAGAAAAATTGGAAAAAATAAATAATTTTAAAAAAATAAATAAATAAATTTTTTTTTTTAAATAATTAATATTTGAATATAAGACCTTGAGTCAACTCAAGCAACGTGCTCTTCCTCCAGTCCTATTTATCCTTCTTCTTCTCTGTGTTCTCCAAATTTTATCTTTCTATGTCAATATCCAAGATTTTGGGGTCTCAGCCCCAACACCATGTGAGCGTAGCGACACGTAACGTAGTCTGCAACGATGTTGTATCGTACGAAAGGTGTATACCAAGTTTCATCCTTCTATGTCAATTTCCAAGGATTTGGGGCACACCTCCATCCCTCATGGGCGTAGCATCATGTTACCGTTCGGCTTTGCACCGGAGCAACCCCTTTACTACTTGTTAAAAAAGTACTCACTTGGTTGGTGGTTGGATTTTCATTGTTAGTGGGATTAGAAGGAGTTTTATGACAAATGACAGTGTGATGTCCCCTTTCTTTACATATATAATAAACCTTTTGTGAAGTACATTCTTCACAGGGGTGGGTGCTAGACAAACTACAGGGCCATTTAACATTGGCTGCATCGAGGATACCTTATATGAAGGGTGAATACCAAGTTTCATCGTTCTACGGTCATTTCCTACTTGGAGGGGGCAGCACCCCCCCTCTATGGGTGTACGGCCATTTAACTTCGGCTGCAGCGAGGATACCTTATATGAAGGGTGTCAGGATATTTATCGATGAAGACACGCGGGTTCAGTTTCTAAAAATATCTTCTGTTGTCTAGGGGATAAATTGAAGATATTAATAGTCCTTGCTGAATTTAAGTACCAATAATTATAAATCAATTCAGGATGCTGAGCAGGTATATAGAAATATTGAGATAACTTCAGAAGTCCTTTACTTAGTAACAAAAATATAAATCAAATTCATAGAACGAAAGTACCATTGGTAGCATGAGAAGCTAGTAAGCGAATAATCAAAAAGTCATTATTGTTGGATATTCCACTATATATAGTTTTTGGACGTATCCAACATAATGGTGATTTACAAAATAAAAGTAAATTTTCAAAGCTTGATAAGTGTAAAATTAATAATATTTTGCACTCAATCAAGTCGATGCAATATTAGGAGCAAGCCAAAGGCTTGTATCTTTTAAAATTAATAAATATAAAATAAAGTTTAACGTAACATAAAATAGATCTAACATTATTAACACTAATTTCCCTGATTATAAATTCGGTTGGCGGATCTCAATATTGCAAGATTTTTAGCCTCTGCCATATACACTGGCAAAGAGATAACCTGACACACGCCTCACTTAAGAAGACAAAGTGATTCATCAACCCTTGTCTCAGAAAAGAAGTTATGTGTTTTTTCCAGAAAATGAAATTGAACTTTCCTTCGGTATTTGTGCTGAGGCACCGTTTCCACCCTCGGTAAATTGTCTCCATTTCTGGATTCTTACTCCTTCTCTACTTCTCAACCTGATCTTGATGATTCTTTTGTAAAGAATTCCAGCGGCAAGAAACCGATGGAAGAATATTGATGAGATGGGACTGAAGTTCTTGAATTCCAGCCTGACTTCTACCATAAGCAACATTGATCGCTGCGGTGATTTTACCCATTTCATTTTTAAACATCTTGTGAACGTCGTTTTCGTTTATTCTATTGCCAGTTTTGAATCCTATTGTCTCAGGTCCTGATGCGCCTTGTATATTTCCTAAAGTTAGATCATAAAGAGCGTTTTCCAGGAATAAAGCTTCCACTTGACCCGTGTAAAATGGTGTCTCTATCCAAATCTTCGCTTCGGGAGCCGTTCTGAGTGTGTTGTCGATTAGTAGCATCTTCCTAACCTTCCCTGTGAACTGATAATCTTTTACAAGTTTACTTTTCACAATCACACCGCTGCATCCAGTATCACGAAGAATGGATACTTCCAAACCATTTACTAAGCCATTTGTAACAGGCATGTGGGAACGTCTCGTGTTTGTGCTGTCTTGACAAGACATTGAAATGACGGGTATTGTTTTCCCGTTGACATGTAGCATGTTGTCCTTTATCAAATCACTTAAATCGTTGCACTCCTTCCACAATTTGGCACGCCGCAGCAAAGTCTTCCTTCTTATCAGTAGCAGTGTCTAAGGTAGCGGCGGCATTGTGAAACTCTTTTGTTGGAGTGTGCCACCTTCTCTCCGATGGCTTACCATCACGGTTACATCTGTTGTCATGGTAATGCCGATTTCGTAAAAATTTGTCGTTTCTTTTATGGACTGAATTGCATGAGTTGGAATCATGGTCAGCCTTATTCCACATCCCGCAAACTTTAGTGTTTTGGCGATGGATGGTACAATTTGTTTCTTCGTCGCTAATAGCGGTTTCTTCGGGAAGGTTCAAATCTTGTCCTTTTTGGTATAAATTCCTTTCCCTCGCTTGCAGAAATTTATCTTCACGTGATGCGACATCATTTAAACTAGCAAGTTCCGATTCTCTAAGGTAAATTGCCAAGTCATTTGGGCAACAAATGAGAAATTGATCTGCAACCATAAGATCAATCAATCCTTGGTAAGTTTGATCAAAACTTGAAAGTTCGCTCCATCTTGATAAATATGATTTTAATCGATTCAAAAGTTGCAACGGGCCCTCTTCTGCTTTGGGTTCAGCTTCTTTAAATTTAGTTAACATTTTTACTAATGTGGAAAATGACATCATATCACACTGCATTAAGCTGGTGAAACCATTTGAAGAAATTACCAAATAAATCAGCGCGTCTAGCTTTCTACTGATATGGGTTATCATTAAACTCATAATGCTAATTAAGAATTATTTTTGGAACCATCTTCAAATGAAAATGATGACGGTTTAAAAATAGAAGTCGAAAGATGAAATAAAACTCACAAAGAGTTAGAAAAATACTATTTCGTGGAAATTAATGACCCTTCTGCGGTATTTGTTCCAACTTACTTAGATCCCCGTTATAAATGCAAGTTTTTGCAACACAATATTAGAACAATTAAATCGTCACTTTGTGTTCCACAGTTAAAAACTTCAATCCGAATTGGTCTATTACTCAAGCCATTAAAAGGAAGAAAACGAAATCTATAGAACCAACACCTTCATAAGTAAATCCATGAACAGTTTCACTTAAGAATTTCATGAATCAGCAGTGACATAAAGAAACACACGCATTACCATAAAAGATGTAGTGCAAATGGATGAAAATTATCACCAAGAAAACGACTAGATACAAATGATGATCCTATCAGTTGGTGGAAAGTTCAGAAAATGTTTTTTACCCACGTTGATAAATTTGCATAGTCATTTCAATTTGTCCTCCAAAAAAGTTTTTCCAATTAAGAGTATTTAGCAATGCTGGGGCTAATATATGATAAAAAATAGAAACATACTTTCTGCAGAAAAGGCAGAAAATTAATGTTTCAAGCACAACCTTCCTGTTTTTGAATTTCAAAACTAGTGCAAAAGTAAGTCCATTGTAAAATCTCTTTCATGAAGGGTGGAAAGAGGTTGGTGGAGTGGATTTGAGTTGGGCCTTCGTCCCGCACCCCGGTGTAACACACAATTATAATATCACGTCATGGCTAAAAACCGAAATTTTATTAGTATATATATATATATTATATATATAGCATATATATATATATTATGTTATTATATATATATATATTATATATATATATATATAAATATATATATATATATACAGTATATATATATATTATATATAGTTGTTATATATATATATATATTATATATATATATATATATTATTATTAATATATAAACATATATGTATATATATTACATATATATATTATATATATATTATATATATATATATTATTATTATGTTATTATATTATTATTGGTTATTATTATATATATATATACATATATATATATATAAATTATATATATATATATATAAAGATATTAGTTAGCATATATATATATATGTTATTATTATATATATGTTATATATATATAATATTGTTGTTAAGCATATATTACATATAGCATATATATATTTATGTATATATATATATATATATATATATATATATAGCAGTAAGAAGATAGTATATATATAGGTATATATATATATATATATATATAGTATATATATATATATATATATATATATATATATTCTGACTGTCGCTGAGTTGACACCAGCTGGGAAAGAAGAAACGAGAAGAACCAGAAAAGAGATTGGGAGAGCTATTTAGAAAGCTCCAAATAGTTCTAGTCTGAAAATAGGAGAAAGGAGATTGGATGCAAGAAAAAAAATTCTAATCAACTCAGTAAATAAACCTTAAATTTAGTTGAACATTTCTGAAATTAAAATCAAAATTTATAAAAATAATATAAACAAAATTCAAAATTTTATAAATATTTCAAGAAGAGGAGCAACAAAAATTTTTATTTGTCTTTCCGTCAATATTTAATAGATGAAGAAAGTTTTAACAAAATAATTTGGTAAAATGAAAATATTAAATAGACGGAGATATAGGATGGAATTATTGAGAAGTCAGTTTCAATGATTTGCGCTCAAAGAAGATTGGTTGTTTCGCAGCGGTCAGACATATGAAGATTTTCTTCCATGGTTATAGGTGACAGGCTAGTAACCCGGTCCTTCTTTGATTGTGGCTACCCTGACCAATGTTGGAATCTTGGCGCCTAGGCAAGATCCCCAGAGCTCTTGTGAGAACCAGCCGCTGGAGGCCTAATGGAAGAAAAATGCCAAGGTTCTACTGAAAGGGCAAAAACTCTACCTGAGAGTGCTTAACCTTGAGGACAGGCGTCGGAAACCATTTCGTTTGAGAAATGATTTTTCCGGAGTGCTCTAGGTTAAGAGTTTCAAGCCCGAAGAGGAAGATGTTTGGAATCAACAGACAGGGTGAAAGTGTTCTTCCAGGGAGTTATAGATTATATATATATACATATATAAGTATATATAGGTGAGTATATATATATATATATGAGTGAGTATATATATATTATATATATATTAAGTGATATATATATATATATATATATATATATATATATATATATATATATTATATATATATAAATTAATGTAATATATATATATATATATATAAAGAAATATGTATATATATATATATATATATATATATATATATATATATAGTTACATATATATATATATATATATATATATATATATATATATATATATAGCATAGATATAAGAATATATATAAGTATATATATATATATATATATATATATATATATTATATATATATATATATATATATATATATATATATAGAGTATATATGGTGAAGTTGCATAAAACCATAAAAATCAGATTACCAAAAGCTTGTTTTAGTAAAGTTAGATATACAAATATGTAAACGCAATAATAGTAATAATAATGAAATAAAATATGTTTTATTGTACGTACGTCTGGCATGGAATTACTTACGACCTTCATTGAATTTACTCTATTTGGGTCATCTGCTTCAGTAATATTTATTACAGTACAATGTGATGTTGTATGTTGAATTGTTTAAATAAAAAATGTTATTAGAAAGTATTTATGAAATATGTGTTAATGATACTGAGTTATTAGCTTTTTTAAATTAACTGAAAAAAAGTGTAGCAAATGTAAAAACTGTGAAATTAAAGGTTCATTTTTATGTTGTTCGCACTACATTATTCGACGGTACAGTGGTCATCTTTCTTTGTTAACGATGTAAGTGGGCAAACAATTTGCCCCGATACGCCTGATTTTCTCCGTAGATTTTTGCAGAAGTTTGTGTGATAGAAATACAAATTGAGAAAAACTAACCTAACCTAACCTAACCTGACCTGACCTTGACCCTGACCTGACCTTAACCTGACCTGACCTGACCTAACCTGACCTGACCTATGGACCTAACCTGACTCTAACCTGACCTCAACCTAACCTCATATTTAACCCCTATACCATGGGAGGAGCCTCGTCCCTGTAGCATTTATTTATGTATCATAGAGGCTGCCTGAAAGCTACATGTGAGCGAAAATTCTTTAAAATGCTATCAAAGTATATCGGTAAATATATATATATAAAAATATTTATATATTTTTTTAATAATATATATATATATATATATATATATATATAATATATATATATATATATTTATATATATTTAAGTTTCCTAATAATAAAAAAGAAAAAGCTTATACTTGCGCCAGAATGCTTTCTAAAGCTAATGTCAGCCAGTTGTGTTGTTTCATTTCTCGCGGACGTAAAATCGCGGACGTATAATTTCCAGTATTGGAAAACAGCATCTGTAAATTTTTTTTTTGAACAAATTACGTTGATTTTTAGGTTCAAATATATATATTTTATGAAACTTTTAATCTAACTAAAGTTCCTTTAAAAGTCTATATATTTTTTTTTTTTTATTATGCAATTTAACATATATATATATAGAGTATATATATATATCTCAGTATGTCTGTTATACATAGATGTTGTAGATATATATATAGGTAGAAGATATATATATATATATATAGAGATATATTTTTATATGTTATATATATATATATATATAGTTAGTATATTATTATATATATACATATTATATATATATATATATATATATATATATATGTATATATGTTATATATCAGCATATATAGCATATATATATATATATAAGGTAGGGCACACAATAGAAGATAAAGAGTTATATATATATATATATATTATATATATATATATATATATTGTTATATGTTATGTATATATATATATATGCTATATATATATATATATATATGGTCAGAGTGTCTCAAAGCTGACATCATGTAACTCGAGAAACGGCAGCACCTACAGTAAAATAAATTATATATTATTATGGAGTAGTTTTTTTTTCTTTTTTTTTTTTTTTGGCCTTTATTAATCAATGGAAATATTTAAAAGCAATTTCCACGGCTCCGAACCGATGTAGATAGAGGGGGACGGTTGTCGTCCACCACCGGAGGCTGAGAGATCCCTTCCGACTCGCCATCTTTGAGGTTGACCCTATGTAGTATTCCTTTTAGTTAAATAATACCATGTAAAGGAAGTAAAATTCATTTTTTTTTAACTGTGAATACCTTCATAGGTAAAACCGCAAGATGGCAAAGAGTCGGTCCCTCTCTGCCTCCTTGTGATTACGCCTGGAGTCCCCTATCCTCCGTCGGCTCGGAGCCCAATAAATTGGAGAAAAAAATTTTCAAATATTTCCGACGAATAAATAAAAAAAAAAATTTAAACCCCTCCTTAGAATTTTTCCGCTGATTCCAAATACATAATTTGTTTTACTGTAGGTGTTGTCGTTCTCGAGTTACATGATGCCAGCTTTAGACACTCGACCTATATATGTTATATATATATATATATATATATAGCGGCGGTATAGCATATATAAGGTTGTTATATATGTTAAGGTATGCTGTTGGGTTATATGCGTGTATATGCATATATATATATATATATATATATGCTGCTATATATATATATGCTGTTATACGAAAACTGTTATCACGATAGTTATTATTGCACACCCAATCTGGAAACTGAATAAC
>JABUQX010061792.1:0-17500 GCA_015478945.1 Trachelipus rathkii
TTTTTTTTAGATTTTTATATATATATATATAATGACCTCTGTTTATCATATATTCATATAGCTAAATGTTTAATAATAAAGCTTCTATAACGGATACATATTGCTGTTTACAGCATTCTATTCATTATTCGATATTATATTTATTATATTATTAATATATCGCTCTGAGGTATAGTCATATAGTATTAACTACTAGTGAATTATTAATATTTTATATATTATTTATATTTTGTGTTGTTATCGCCTTTATTTATCTATTTGTGTATTATTATATATTGGGTATTGTTATACATATTCTATATATAATATATATATCATTATATAAATATATATATATATATATATAATAGATATATATATTATATATATATATATTATATATATATATATCTATATATATATATAGCGTATATATTACCTATTTATTATATATATATATATATATATATTATTATATATATATATTATATATAACTGTATTATAGAGGGTGGAAGGTAAAAATTAAAGGAAAATGGAAAATTTCATTCTCCGGCCGCAATTTAAAATTTTTATTCTCCGGTCCAAATCATCATATATATATATATATATATATATTATATATATATATATATATATATATATTATACTATATATATATGGTATTCTATATTATTGTATTTATTTATTATATATAGGTTTTATTGGGTAGTTACGTTAGGGCGTTATATATATATACATGATATATCGTAGTTATTAATATTGCGTATTATCTGTATATTAGTATATATACTTATTATTTGTGGTATTTTCTATTTATATATACAATGAGTTATACTTTACCCGTATTTATTTACATTCATTAGAAAAATACCTTTTATTGTAGTTATTTTTTATTTATTGCACTTTCTATATATATATATATATATTTCATGCGTTATTATTTATTATTATATTTACTTATTATTGTACTTTTTCTATCCTTATTTATAGTATATGTATATTGTGAGTGACGATACGATCATTGAGTTACTATATTTTATATACTATATCACATTTTTACTATACTATACTATACGTGCTTATATTACATATTATTTACTTCTATTTTTTATATTTATTATATATATATATCTATTTACAATCCTTCATGAGTGCTCCATTGGTAAAATCTGGAGAAAACCTCCTCTTTTACCCTCTAGTTTTCAAATTAACTTTCCTTTATATCTATTTTCAATACGCCTGCGTTATCGGGCAATTTGATCCGCACCTCTATTATATATATACTTTTATTATATTATATTTTATTTATATATTATAAATATATATATAATATTATTATATTTATATATATATATATATATATATATATATGTATATTATATATATTATATATATATATAAAATATAGTATGTAATATTATAATATATATATATATAATATATATTATTTATATATATATATAAATATATTATATATATATATATATATATATATATATATATATATATATATATAATTCTATATATATATATATATTAATATATATACATATATATAAGTATATATTATATATATATTATATATATATTGTATGTTGTGATTCTTAGACTGTGTCGACCTTGCTGCAAGTTTGGTTTTTAAGTTTTGATATAAAATTGCTTAAGAAACTTCTTCAGCATTCTTGTGTTGCAAACTTGGAGGAGGGGCTTTCATATTTGATAACCATTTGATATAAATTTCTAACTCAATTACTTACACAATGCAACAAGATTTATATATATATATTATATATATTATATATAGGTTATATAGTATATATTACGTCTTATAGTGAATTATATGTATATAGTTGTGATATATACTAAAAGTATATATATACTATATTATATATAATATATTATATATATATATATTATAATATTATATATATATATATATGTTGTTTAGTATTTTGTGTCATATACCACTATAATCGGTAGTTCTATTATTTACTTTTTATTTCTTTACCGCTTGGAGACAGATTATTTTATTACTCTTTTGTGATTCAGACTCGTCATTTTGACGCAATTTGGAGGGGGTCAAACATGTTGCATAGCTTTTGTAGGAATATTTTTATTGCACATCGTTGACTTTAACATTTTAAATTTAGATTAAAAATTTACTTAAGATTTAAAACACCATGATAATTAGGTATTGATTATTAAAACCCTTTGAACGCAATTTAAGTACGAATAGATTTCGTCATTGCAGACCTTCGTCTGGTTTTCTGTTTTTTAAGAAACGCTTCGAACTCTCGAGTATATTTTTGAAGAAGAAAATTCATCCTGTGAACTGATCACAAGCCTCTCTTTTCAGCTCTCTACAGTACAGGGATCAAAGCAAAATGGTGATCGACAACAAAGTCATCCTTTTGTCTTTACAAAAAATATTGCTTCTTCAACAAGACCTATGCCTGGAGGGCCCAGTCAGAATTTTCGTTGTCGCAGATATTTCCTTGGTATTACTCGTAGATGCCTTCGATTTACTCTGCTACGAGCTTCTGTTTTCAATCACTAGAATTTTTTTCTAAGCTCATCTTCATTATCAGTATCCTCAATCTAATTCATTCGTTACGTACCCTCCTGCAAGATAATTTTCAAATATGGTGTGATACCTCTTCAGCTTTTCTTCCGTGATCTATCTTCCTTGGCTTAAACCTTGTCGTGAACAAATCTTTAACAATTATCATCAGAATGTCTCATCATGGGAGAGTAAGGCTTCTTTTCGTCTTAATCAAGCTTGGAAAATTTATCTATATGGACTAAACATAGTGAATCGATAGATCAATAGAATTTGTTAGCTCTTGTACAACAGTGCCATAAATCTTTCAAAATTCTAAAAACGTACATATATATTATTAAATACCAAACCATTATTTGCTTTTCCCTATACATTAGAAATATAATTGCGCTACCAGCGTTAATTTTAGGTAAACAGATCTCATTATATATCATTATATCAATATTACGTGGGAAACTGCTCCACATATAATTATACTCACTTTATACTCTACCTTACTGAATTTAGCTTACAGTCATTATAGTAATATCTTTCTCGATCACTAAATCGACAATAATACACTTAATAGATGGACAGAAACATCATATTCCCTCTATGTGATATACAGACTTTCGAAAATTTTTAATATATATATTATATACTTATAATTATATATAATAATATATATCATATAATATACTCACTATGCCATTCGCTCTATACATGCATGGATATTAACCCATTAATGCCCAGCGTATGTTTAATAATACGCAATATATCCCATTTCAACTCTTATAGAAATATAATTATATAAATTTAGCATATATAAAGTTGTTGTCTAAGGCACAATTTACTCAAGGCAATCCTTAATATTCCTAAAAATGAAGGAATAGTATAGATCGCTCAACGAGTAAGCTTAATTATAATCTATTGATATCTCCTTTTATTCTCACATCCCTCAGAAGAATTTTTGTTTTCCAGTTGCCATCTTTCTATTAGATCTAAATGAAATTACCTAAGACTATTTATTCTTATGTAACCAGAAGATATTTTTAGCGTCGTGAGCTATAGGAGATAGTTGACCCCATTTGATATATGATGTTAACTATCTTATCACATTAAATCATAATTATCAAACTATATAGTAAGCTTGACACGCTAAAGTTTATAATGCATGTATTTATTTATAATCAATATTAGGAATTGATTAATCCTTTGATATGAAATTGATTATATTTATATAATAAACATTAAAAGATTTACAGAATAAACTAATATTATTTAAGCATATATATATATAATACTACGTCCGTATGATATATCATATAACTCTGGGAAGTTAACATAATACTATATTAATTTATTTATATATAGGTAACTTTTCTCTCTTCACCTTTATTTTCCATTCTTATTTTTCTTTCTATTCTCTCGCTTTAAAATATAATATAATATATTATACGGTATATATATTATATAAATATAATATAATATATTATATATAATATATATATATACATCCCGGTAATTACATTTAAAATTATCGTCTCTCGGTGGGAACATTAAGAAGACCACTTAGAATCAATTAGAGTGTCAAATAACACAAATCAATATTGATATTGGTACATTCTTATATATATATATTATATATATATATATATATAATTATAATATATATTTATATATATATATTATATATATATTATTATATATATATATATATAAATTATATATTCTTATATATATAATAATATTTATTATTCAGTTCATCTCTAAATTTTCCTTTTATATATATGTTTTGTTTCATTGTTTTCGGGTGTTATCTTTTGAAGAGCATTGTAAGATGAGATTTTAGAGATCATTAATAGTAGTAAGTATTAGTATTAAGTATTATTATTATTATATATTATTATTATTATTAATTATTATATGTATTTTATTAGTTATTATTATTATTATTATTATTATTATTATTATTATTATTATTATTATTATTATTATTATTATTATTATTATTATTATTATTATTATTATTATTATTATTATCATTATTATTATTATTTTATTTTTGTTTTTTTTCATTATTATGATTTGGATTAGTATTAGTATTATTGCAATCATGATTAAAATTGAATTTGTAATTTTAGTTGTAATTATTGTTAAAATTTTAATTGTGGTTATTATTATTATTATTATTACACAGGCCTGCGACTAAAATGTTCCTGGGGGTTTTATAGGTGCTTGTTAATGAAATTTGTCTCCTAAATCCAAATAGCATTCATATTGCTCAATCAGGTCTAGTTTTAAGATAACGACCCGGCTCCTAGAAGGATTTAGAGGAAGCTAGTTTCTAGCTGACCGGTGGCGCGAGTGGTTTGTGGTGTTGTTGCTGGCCACATTATCCCATTCCTCCAACTGAATGTTCTTACTTTTAAAACATGACTGTGTCTCATCTAGGAACAGTGTTTAAAGTGTAAACTGAAGCCTTTATTTATCTGTGATTTTTTTGCAGGCAGATACATTAGCAAACTCCTAATATTTCATAAAATGAATAGAAAGTGTAAAAATTGTCGCTGATAGATTTTTTGTTATGTGTGTGGCAAAGTAACTTTTAGTGACCAGTAATGCACTAAACGCCGTTAGTAAATTTCCTTTACAATGCATATTTTGGAAATAAAGCTAGGAGATCAAGACAAAACCTTAGCTCCACATATGTGCCTCAAAGCTGTATCATAGCTCCTTAAGGCGCTGAGTGAGGCAAACGAACTGTTTGGTCATTTGGTGTACCTATGGTGGGGAGAGAAGGCAAGGACGCATATTACGACTGCTATTTTTGCATGAACAATCTCAAAGGTGAGATAATTACTTTAGCGAATATAGTCCTTGACAAATCTAGAAAGGTTTATAAAAATCTTTTGGTACCTGTTGAAATTGTAAATTGTGTAATAAAATAGTGTATTTTCTGGTAAGAGAAATTGTGTTAATTGTATATATATATATATATATATTATATATATATATATATATATATATATATATTATATATATTATATATATATATATATATATATATATATATATATAATATTATATATATTAAATATAGTATATATATATATATATTATATCTGTAATATATTATATATATATATATATATAATATATATATATATATAATATATATATATGTCTTCTTACAACTTGTAATTCAAAAATTGATTGTTTTTAAAATGTGTCACTTTTCCTCGAAGGAATATATTGTATAAAAGTCTTTAAACGATGTTAGAGTGAATTAATATTATGTAAATTAAGTAGGCGAACCTTTTTTCAGGTAATCAATAAGAAGAACAAGCACACTGTAGTCTACCCTGATGGTTCTTTCTGCCCTTAACACAAACCATGGTCACGGAGTTCTCCAGTTCTCTCCACCTAAAATACTGGAGCTACAACGACCATATAAGAAAGATTATAGAAGTGATGACACTGACACCTTCAGTGACATATCACGCTACGTCTAACACAACACTTCGCCAAACCACTCACTCAAAGTAAATTAAATGACTTGACTAGAGATCTTGGTCTTTCTAAGAAACGCACAACTTCTTGCCATCCCGTCTTAGTGAGAACAACTTTCCTTCTCAAGAAACTACATACTTTTTGTTCAGAAATAGAGACGAAGAGTTTTAAAACTGCATTGCAGTGATTCTTACAGGTACCAGGTATATCACAAATATTTAAAAGGTTTAAATTGGAGGCACTTGGCGTTCCTTACCAACCAAGTGAATGGAGGCTCTTCATTGATTCTTCTAACAGAAGCTTGAAGGCAGTACTCTTAAATATTGGCAATAAAATGGCATCCGTACCTATTGCCCATTCAGTTCAGTTAACAGAAAGCTACAAAAATATGGATGTATTGATTAATACAATCAAGTACTCTAACCACAACTGGTTAATATGTGTGATCTCAAGGTAGATATTTTTCCCCAGTTTCCTTCTTGTCATTATAACATCTTCATGTTTTTAAAAAAATTACCTATGAAAAAATATAAGTTCTTAGAAACCATGTACGTCAATATGCAAGCATAAAGACAGTTTTCAATTTTAATTTACTAAATTTAATGTATTTAAGAATTAATCCTTTCTTTCAGGTTGTGTGCCTTCTTCTTGGGATGCAGAGGCTACATAAAATATCCTTGCTTCATGTGTCTATGGGATAGCCGTGATGATAGTCTTCACTATAAGCAAAAAAACTTGCCAGCTCGAGAGACATTCCAAATTGGCTGCCACAACGTGGTAGCTGAACCTTTAGTCCCTCCCAAAAATGTTTTACTGCCTCCTCTTCATATAAAGCTTTTGGCCTGATGAAGAACTTTGTCAAAGCACTGAATAAAGAAGGCCAAGCTTTTAAGTATCTACTGCAAAAATTTCCACACATCAGTGAAGCAAAGCTCCATGTAGGCATATTTGATGGTCCCCAAATTAGAACTCTGTTAAAGGACAAGCATTTTTACACCAATATGGAAGCCAGTGAACAAGATGCATGGCGATCGTTTAGTAAAGTAATTGACGGTTTTCTGGGAAATAAAAGAAGCTCAGAATATATATATCTCACATGTAAATGAGCTTAAAATCAGGTTCTAAAAATGGGAGCTCGCATGTCGATAAAAATGCATTTTCTCCATTCACATCTTGACTATTTTCCCGCAAACTGTGGAGATTACAGCGAGGAACAAGGTGAAAGATTTTACCAAGACATAAAGACGATGGAAACAAGATATCAAGGACGCTGGGACATCAACATGTTAGCTGACTATTGCTTTGGGTGTCTTAAACGGGAACGACCAACATCGTTCACAAACGGAAATCATCAAGGACTTCGTTTTTTCTTGGAAAATAGTTTCTTGCACGTCTTGGGTAGGCTCATAAGTAGTCTGTAAGTTTAAAATTAATTAAAGGAAAGTCGAATTGAGTCGGTATTTATTTTTTTCCTAGTTTACAAGTAATTGTAATTTATTAAATAACTTTGATATAAATAACGAATTTTTTCTTAAAATTACCCAATTTCTAAAAGAAGTAGTGCGCTGTATCTCAAAAAACAGACCTGATTGAGCAAAATGAATGTTATATTTCAATTTAGGAGGACAATTTCGTTAGGAATCACTTCAGAAAACCCCAGGAACAAATTTTTTTTTTCAAATGCAGGCCTGTGTTATTATTATTATTATTATTATTATTATTATTATTATTATTATTATTATTATTAATTATTATTAAATATTATTATTATTATTATTATTATTATTATTATTATTATTATTATTATTATTATTATTATTATTATTATTATTATTATTATTATTATTATTATTATTATTATTATTATTATTATTATTATTATTATTATTATTATTTATTATTATTTTTTCTTTATTATTATTTTATTTATTACTATACTTTATTAAAATATAATTTCTTATTATCATAGATAACATTATTATTATTATTATTATATTATTATTATTATTATATTATATTATTTATTATTTTATTATTATTATTATATTATTATTATTATTAATATTATTATTATTATTATTATTATTATTATTATTATTATTATTTTCTATTATAATTATTATTATTATTATAATTATTATTTATTATTATTATTATTATTATTATCTATTCTATTATTATTAATTTATTATTATTATATTATTATTTTCGGTTTCTCAATGGATACAAACACTGTGGCTGAATTAGTATGCTCACATTACAAGATACTAGTGAAATTAATGCTGCTATGAATGATAATGATAAACCTATTGGTGGATTTCATGTTTCGGATCCAGTTCACATTATCATGAAGCCCCCAAAAATTAAATAAATAAATACTAAACTAAAAATATAAATAAATAATTTGGAATAAAATCACACCAAGATTGATTATTATATATCATTATTATTATTAATTATTTTATATTATATTATTTATTATTATTATTATTATTCCATATTATTATTTATTATATTATTATTATTTTATTATTATATTATTATTATTCAATTTATTTGTTATTATTTTTATATATTATTTTATTTATTTTTCAATATTATTATTATTATTAATAACTTATTATTATATTATTTATTATTATTATTATTATTATATTATTATTTATTATTATTATTATTATTATTCTATTATTATTATTATTATTATTATTTATTATTATTATTATTATTATATTTTATTATTATTATTATATTATTATATTTACGTACGGCCTTTGGATTATACTGGTTACGGCCCCAAATAATAGTATATTTTATATATATTTATAGTATTTATATATATTATACAATTATATTATAAATTAATTATATATATATTAATACTTAATATTTCATTTAATTTTAGGGAAGAGAAGAGGAGAATGGGAGGGGTACAAGTAAAAAAAGTTGCAAACATATATATATATATATATATATATATAATATATATATATGACTAGTAGTATTATATAGTATATATATATATATATCACATATATGCACATATGATATAATTATATAATATATATTATATAGTTATACTCATTTATTACGTACTGAGTTTGTCAATACTGTTTATTTAAATGGTATTTTATATATTGTCCTCAGTAAAATGAGACATTCAGAGTAAGTTCGATTTTGAGAGAGATGCTTGAAGAAATAGTTGGAAACAATCCGGCTTGAAAGTTTGAGCATTCAGAAAAGTGTGGTTGGCTGAAATAGATGAAAGGCGAAGAGCTTGAAGTCGTCCTTTTCCACGCCAACGATTGCCAAAGACCTCTGATAAAAGATGATTGCCAAATTTGTGATGACGAATCATTTTTACATACTATCAGATATATTGGGGCAAATGTGTACTGTGGCCCCAACGAGCTGAGCTCGAGCAGGTCCTAAAGATACAGAAGCGAGATACTTGATGTGGATGTCGGGATGTAAGTTTCCCGGAAGATGGGCTTGGTCCTAAGCACTTTGTCGGGGGGTGTTCGAAAAAACAGTGTGTTTCAACTGGTATAAAAAGACAAAAAATGTCCCGTAACTGGGTTTCTAGAAAGGTTGAAGACATTGTCTCAAATATATAAGTTATGTGAAACAAAGAAAGAACCAGCAATTATAAAAAAAAGATATCAAGGTAATCAATGGTAAGCCCATTGACATTTTCAAATTATACTTTACTTATGAAATAATGATTCATATGTGTAAAGAAACTGTCAAATATGCATCTCAGAAGGGTGAGCCGCAGTTCACTCTGTCTATAGAAGAGCTATACCAGTATTTTTGTATCCGTTCTAGATTGTGCAGGGGGTGGATATTAAAAATGGTCATCAATAGGAGAGTGTATTGGGAGAGGCTCGTCCCCTGATGTCAAATTAAGGTGCAGTGCAGTGTGTTTATGCAAGTGCAGTGCGCAGTGCAGGGGAGTGCGTTATGTGTGCCATGGAAGAAGAAAAGCGAGTGGAATAACTTTCTCCGTCAGGTGGAATGACAATGACCAAGTTACAACGGTAAATCGAATTCAAAAGACATATGGAAATTTACATATGAAGTTGTACACTAGATGAAACAGTTTATAAAACGCAAAGCAATTAGTAGTGGGTTCCTCTAAACGCTAAGTTGTCAAAATATAGAACAACACAGTGGGAGGAGTTGATCTCTTGTATAAAATGAGGGCTTCATACAGAAATACGAAATTATAGATCAAAAAAGTGGAATTGGCCCTATTTCGATTTTGACTTTAAATTGCAACAAAATATAATTTCTGGATGTTTATCGCGTATTTATTTATGAGGGGATTCCTCTCTTAGAATTCACAAGACCAAGACAATTTTTAATCGCCTTGCTCTCTGCACCTAATATACAGAAACAGAAACCACAGAGTGTTAAGCCTAAAACAATAAAACAAGTTAATGATGTTAACGGCGATTCTGATGGCACAAAGATCATAATGGTCCATGATAAATGTGACACATAAAGGCGGAAACAAAATGTGGTGGCAAAATGGTCGCCAAATTTGTGTCGACGGTTCAAAGCTGCAATGTGGGGGTTGGCATCCCTGAACAGCCATATTCGGATGTTTTCCGTTTATGCTGTAGCAAGAAAAGTTAACTACTTTTCCGCCCTATCAATATACGAATATATTAGGTTATTAAGTAAAATTTCATACAGTGGTCAGTCATAGTGGTTTACCGGATTAAGTTGTATATATTTGCAAACCTTAATTCCCAGCGTGTATGATATATCATACGGCCTAGAAATCAATGAAATATTACTAATTTACTTCTGAAAAAAAATCTAGTACAGTACTTCTCCAGGGACCAAAATTACAATAATATCTTTTAGCTTTTCATAAAAAATCAAACTTTTTTTACTGTTTCACGGGCATTAATGGGTGGGTAATATTCGGCTTGCATTCCTCTTTATGTAATCTCTGTATAGGAGACCACAGTTGGTAAATGGAGGACCTTTTTCCTTACCTAACTTTCAAAACACATTTGCGATTTTGGATTATCATCGACTCCGGACAAGCGCTTTAACCAACCTTCAAATGCAAAACAGGACTTCAAATAGAAAGATTTCCCATTGATCTCTGAAGAGTGATTATCATTGGTGCAAAAACAAAAACTGGATTAGTTTTCCTTCTCTACCAGTCATCATGGATGCTAAGTTCTTCGTTTACCTATTCCGTCACGACTTCAAAACCTCTCTCCTTTCTAACAAGTAACGCGGACAAGACCTCTTTGCCCTTTAGAACTTCTTCAAAACATCTAAAATGATAATTTTTGTAACAACTGGCATGAGAAAAGGTTTATGGCTCACTATGCTATCGAAGGACAGCGGTGGATTTTCAATCAGCTTCACCCTATTCATTCCCTAAGTGCATCGTCATTTATGTTTTTCCTTTGTCCGAACCTTCCAAACCTGTCCTCATGTCTTGTCTTCGGATGTTGATCGTCATTCAGGAAAAAAGTCATGATTAGCAAACTTATATTTTGGTTTCTAAACACAAGTTGTTCTTCATCGGGATTGGATCGATTTGATACAAGACGACATATTTCTCTGATGGTGCGTGAACTAGATGTCGTTAGTTTGTTTAGGTGTAATCGGTTTTCTGAACGCCTGCCATCTTTCCTCCCTTTTTCGACTGTAACAGATAGTTTCCTCAATATTCAGTAATGTTTGGTTTTCGCTATTTCACGTGTTTAACGGCCCACTTCATTCTATCGGGAATTCCTACAGGAATATATCTTTTTAATCATAAGACATATACTCACTTAGTGTCATAAGCTCTGGTTTAGTTGTGGTTGAATGTTTTCTACTACGCTTTTGTGGATGCCGGAGTGTACTGTATGTAAGTTATCAAGAATATTATTGAGTTTTAAAATGTTATAAATTAATGTCCCCTGAATAATACTAACTCAATTTAATAGTTTTTATATAATAAGGATGTAGAAGTCGCAAAATAAGTGAGTGTACACATATTAAGAGTGTTGTTTCCCTTGAATTAAAGAAAACGAAAAAAAAAATTTTAACGTTATTTGGCAGAATAGCCTTAAGTATTTAGCAAACAAATCATTAATTTATATATAAAATCTGGTTTAATTATATTTCATTTTTATTTTGTAATATAATATTAATATATGTCTTTTTTTAAGAATATAGTGTTTTTAATAAATATACTATTTAAATAATGTGAGATATTTCCGATCTTTTTTTTTTTTTTTCAATTACATTATGTTTCGCGCTATCAAGAAAAATGAGATGTTCCATGAAGCAGAAACCACACAATTAATTTTGTTTTGGATGCGTGGATCGCTTCCTCAGATGTCTAATGTAGATCAGTTTATTTCAAATATACCTGAAACTTACTAATACATTGTTAATGAGGTTTTTAACAATAACTATTTAATTATTATTATATTTTTAGTATATATATATCCTATTATTATTATTTTATTTTATATATAATTTATATATATATTTGGTATTTTATATATATATATATATTTATCTAACGTATAATTATAGTTATTTCACCTACTATATTAGTTATAATTTATTGACCTATGATGTACTATAGTATTATATATATATACTATTTATGTTTATATATAATATATAATTATAATTATAAATATAATTTAAAAATTTAACTTTAAGTATTTTAAAAGGTATTTTCAGGCTTAATAAGCAAGGACAATTTTCATTGTTTAAAGTCACTTTCTTGACAAATTGATTAAAAAGGAGTAATGAAAAATTTGCATTTAAATTCTGAGAAGTAAATGTCCAAGCAGAAAAGTGTGAAGACAATCCTTAATCGAATATGCTAAATCAAAAGGCGAATGCTTTGCATGTGGAAAGAGAAAACGAGTAAGGTGAAATCAGAATGTTTGCTCGAGATAAATTGATTTAAAATTCCCCATTTATTTTGAGATACAATAGATCGAGAAGACGTGAAAAAAATTTCTTATATTGGATCGACCTCAGATTTCGCAGACAAGGAAAGAAAATGGTTTGCATGAAGAGGTTTTAGTGACCTTCATGATGCTAAAGGGATTGATATTTGAGGTAACAGCTGTCCCTAAAACTTATCTTTTCATATATATTATATTTCCACATAGGGTTAAGTATACTCAAAAGGAGAACGTAATCACCGAGATTAATATATATGTGTATAACATGAGGGAAGGAATAGGTTACTGAATGTGGTGAGCTTTCCTTGTTGCAAACAAGCGCGCGTTATCTGGTAGAATTAAGTTTAAAATTGATAGGCAGATGGAGAAAACAGAAAGGATTCAACTAAGACCACGAAGATGCAAAATATGTTTAGGAGGATGAACATTGAATGGAACATAATATAAAGAACAAGTGACTGGAAGAATTGGAAGTGAATTGGTGCTATTTAAATAACGCAGTTTATATTATACGAACTAATATACAAACGAAGTCTACACGATTAAGAAAGGGTTTCTAGACGGGAATGTAAAATGGTCAAAGTCGAAGGTTTACCCACGTTGATATACGCCAGGACAGAGAATAATTACAAGTTATTATTATCGTTGACAAAATAAAGTCGCAACCAACTAGTTTTGCCAACCCGTGAGCTTGAGGAAAGCTAGTTTATCCTCAATCTGCGCTCTATTTAGATAAGGAAGAGGAAATGAAAAAGAGATAGAGAAGTTTCAGAATGAGAAATAAAATTGTTTTGGGAAGATGGCTAATAGTAAGCTCTGAATTAGAGAGTTGAGTGGAGAGATGAGCGCAGAACTAAACTGAAAGGCTCGAAAATATTGATGGATTAAACATGTTATTGGAAAATTTGGCTTTATTTTGGAATCGTGAACCATAGAAAAAGAGGAAAGAACCATGTTAGAAGAAGGCAATTAGATGTTTTGAGGAGGAGAATGTAGACCTAGCATTAGACAAGGAGGAAGGAAAACTCTTTCGAAAGAAGATGAGGCTTAAGTAGGCTCACGTTTAGGTGGACATAATTGTAGAAAGGATTGAAAGCTCTAAATTGGATTAGCAAATATATATATATATATATACATATATTATACTATATGATATATATATATATATAATTTATTATATATCTATTTTATATTTTTATATGGGATATAGGAAATATATATATTATATATAGTAATATATACTATAATATACTATATTATAGAGAGAGAGAGAGAGAGAGAGAGAGAGAGAGAGAGAGGAGAGAGAGAGAGAGAGAGAGAAGAGAGAGAGAGGAGAGATGAAGAGAGAGAGAGAGAGAGAGAGAGAAGAGAGAGAGAGAGAGAGAGAGAGAGAGAGATGTTGATCCTATTCTTGCTGCAATTTATATGCAAAACTCTTAGGCCCATATTTATGAACAGACCTTTCCTATACATTTAGGCAAGTATCACTTCAGATCTCTTCCTTAGCGGAAATTGGAATTTATGAGCGCACCTTGAGGTTTTTTGGGTTTTAAAGTAAATCTTGACGCCTCAAAAATCTTTGAGAAATTTTCTCACCTAGGTAAGGTAGTGTTGAACCAATCTTGAGCCACGTTAAGGTTTGATTTCACGAACAGCAGCCATCTTGTTTTTTCATTGTACAATATGAAACTAATCTAATTTTATTTATTTCATTTGTAGGTACTTATTATGCAGATGATTTTTGTCATATATGTAGTTATCGTGTAAAAAATATTCAGAAACCACCTAAATGGGTTGTTACACTGGAGAAATAGAGAGCGTGCAACGGTCAGCCTCCCGAAAGCAACATGCATGTAACAAAAAACTATAACAGCTACAGGAAAATAAATAAAATTTTATTAATCAGGAGACATTTTTATCCATGAAATTAAAAAATAACGCTTTTGAAAAATTTAAAATTGTTAAAAATGTTTGAAAATCTGTATGATAATGATAATTTTTTTGAGAAGAACGAAGGAGCTCCATCGCTACGAGTGAACGTCAAAGATGCCAAATGTCGATTTTTTTAACTAAAAGATATCCCAAGGGTAAACGACAAAGATGGACAGAGTCGGGGTTTCTCGGCCTACCGGGGGACGACGGGGGGACTTCGTCCCCCTCTGTCCCTCCGTCGGCTCGAACCCCCTAAAAAGGAAATAAAAAGAAAAATTAACATTTTCTCCAGAGCATAATAAAAAAAACAATATTTGGCAACTCTTGCTCTCGTACTACTGCAGGAATGGAAGGTTGATGAGAGCATACGCTTGCCAGACCTAAGATTATACTAATATTTAAGGTGTTATTAATAAATATTAGAATAAAATAAATTTTTTTTTAAAGTTTCATCGATGAAATTGCTTGCTGAAATCAAAAATGTTATTTATTTTCCTGTAGTTGTTATAGTTTTTTAGTTACATGCATGATGATTTCGGGTCGCTCGCTCTCACTCTCTCTCTATATATATTTATATGCAATAGACTAAAGGTTCATGATCTAAATTAAGTAGATAGGCAATGCCTAGCGTACGATTATTCCGATCACAGTAACTGGAACGAATAAATGTGAAGCAACATATCTTCAGTACTCGGAGTATTTTAACGTATTTAGATTGCTGCTATTTCATTATTATTTATTTTCTAATGTTTCTAAGCATATTGTGCCAATTGCAGTGACTCTATATTTTATGGCTTTGTGATCGTTGTCAATACTATTCGGTTGGCAATCCGGCGACGGACGAAAAAGGCATACATCTTCCTCGGTTAATGCAACCTTCAACGTGCGCTTCTTTGGTATCCTCCAACTTATTTGTCTTTGCTAATTTTGAAGTGTGGATTTTTGAGAGTTAATATATATATATATATATATATATATATATATATATATATATATATATATATATATATATATATATATATATATATATATATATATATATATATATATATATATATATATATATATATATATATATATATATATATATAGGATATTATAAAACATGCTCCTCAAAATAATTTAGTATTGGAAAGGTTGGTAATAATTTTTATAGCAAAATTAAAATTAAAAATTCGATTTGCTATAAAAAGAACTTACTTTTTTTTATTTTTGGAGCTTCAAATTGATTTATTTTCCAATTCATTTTATTTAATTTTTTAGTTTATATATATATATATATATATATATATATATATATATTCAGATTTTTTTAGTATATCTATCTATCTATCTATATATATATATATATATATATATATATATATATATATATATATATATATATATATATATATATATATATATATATATATATATATATATATATATATATATATATATATATATATATATATATATATATATACATATATATATATATATATATATATATATATATATATATATATATATATTATATATATTATAATATATAGTATGGTCAGATTTTTTAATAAATACAGTATGTTGAGACGGTATAGTCCAAAGGTTAGCCTATGAGTTTAATTAGTTTACAAAGATTTGAACTTTTTTTTTTTTTTGAGTGGTTCTTTTTTAACCAAAGAAAAATAATCCAGTAACCGTAAAGAGAGTCGGTTCTGTCTCCCGGTGGGATTTTTTGGGATCATCCCTCCTGAACCTCAAGCTCTTAGCCTTGTGTCGCAAGCCTGACATCTCTCCGGGTATGAAACACTCTCTGTCCAAATGGCCTCGAAGCCCTATAAAAACTTAAAATTTTCCAAAAAAAAAAAAAATTATTTCACCAAATTTAGGGGGCTCGAGCCGACGGGGGACAGAGGGGGGGATTAGTCATCCCCCGTCAGGGGATGGTCGGAGGAACCCCCGCGACACCCAAAGACCAAAGAGCGGGGGTTCCGGAGACCATCCCCGGAGGGGGGGATTAGTCCCCCCCGTCGTCCACCGGGAGGCCGAGAGACCCCGACTCCTGCCATCTTTGCGGTTTACCCTGGGGTATTCCTTTAGTTAAAAAAAAAAATTACTTCAAAAAAAAAAAAAAAAAAAGTTAAATCATCCTTAGAATTTTCGGCTGATTCCAAATATATAATTTGTTTTACTGTAGGACCTGCCGTTTCTTAGCTACAAACTGTGAGCCGGAAAAATCTGACATCTATAGCAGAATATTATATTATATATGGTTGAAGAGTTGCTGCTGGTTGTTGTTATATTAGTTTTATATATACATATATTATTATTACATATACAAACACACAAATAGTTATAAGTATATATATATATATATATTATATATATATATATATATATATATGTATATATATATATTTATATATATATTATATATATATATATATATATATATATATATATATTATATTATATATATATATATATACATATATTACTACAAGGTTACAAGGTTGGTTTTATTTGTTGTTAAGACATACATATAAACACATTTCCATGTATATATGTTTAATTAGGGATGTCTGGATATCTAAAAAATATCGA
>JABUQX010061792.1:30000-55000 GCA_015478945.1 Trachelipus rathkii
TCAGCTGAAGGACATCAATACGTCTTAACTTTAGTTAACAATGCCACGAGGTATCCTGAGACTATACCCTTAAAGAGTATTTCAGCACAAAGGATAGCTGAAAGTTTGATGAGTATTTTCATGCGTCTGGGTGTCCCTAAAGAAATTTTAGCAGACAATGGTCGACAGTTTACATCTGATCTAATGAGAGATGTAACCAAGATGCTGAACATCAAACAGAAGTTTTCAAGTATTTATCACCCCATGAGTCAAGGATTGCCCGAGATGTTCAATGGTACTTTAAAGCGGATGCTCAAAAGGATGTGTAGAGAGCAGGTGCAAAAATGGACAAGTTTATTGAGCCACTGCTATTTGCATATAGGAGGCCCCACAGGACTCTACGGATTCTCACCCTTTGAGTTACTGTATGGAAGGATATGTGGGGCATGCAAATATTGCATGAAATTTGGGCGGGTGATATTGATCCTGATCAAGCAAAGTCCACATATAAGTACGTGTTTAACTTGCAAGGAAGGCTAAATAAAACGCTGAAGTTAGCGAGGAAAATTACCAAGCCCCAAATTTCACAGGAAAAGTATTATGACAAAGCGCAAAGACAAAAAACGAAATAGGAATGTAGCTTGTTCTCCTATGACGTCCAGAGTAACAAAATGCTTATGAGATGGGGAAGACCGTACACAGAATTTCAAGACACGCACCGACATCTCCAGAAGCCCGTTCTGTATGGGATAAAGACTTATCACATAAATCTGCTAAAGAAGTAATATTGTGAGAGAGGAGAGTGATGAAGAAGGAGAAGAAATTTTTCACCGCTCGGGCGAGGATCTTTGCATGTTCAGTTACTTTGATAACGGATAAACGAAGGAACTCCAAAAATGCGACGAAGCACTTCAAAAAAAGGCATACTATCGAACCGCAATTTTGCAAAAAGCGGATGGCCTCATTTCCTAAAGCCGGAGTGATGCAGCGATTGCGATATTAAGGGGGGGCCAAATAAACGAAAAAAAATTCTAAAAAACAGATTTCCATACAGGTGAAGTTGTTCGAAAATTTTGAAGAAGGATAAGAATTTTCATGGAGGCGGGCGCACTGCCGAAAAAAAATGAATTCCACGTTGCCATCTGACCTCATGAGTAAACACGCCCAATCAGATTAAAACTCATACTAACCCACGAAACGCGCACAAGCAAACAGACAAAATATCAAGATGGGATCTTGTGTCCCAGCCACTAACGTTCACCCCCTCTACTCTCAGTCATCCAGAAAAAGGAACGGAGGAAAGAGAGCATGCTACCTGAACTATAGAGCTCTAAATGGATTACTTGTGTTTGATCCGAGCCATGACTACGCTCTCAAACCTTAATGTCCACAAAGCTTGCCCGAGATAAGCATTTTACTAAGCTCGACTTGCCAAAGGGTATACAAATAAAACCAGCCGTGGATCAGTAACAAGACCGGTTCTTGAACCTGAGACGTCACTTTCTATTATCTTAAGTTATCTGTTGGCAATGGCAAATGAGGCGCGGAGAGGCGGCGAGTTATGCAAGGAATCTATGGATGGGATTCAATGATGTCAATGTTTTAACATCGAACAACATTTCATTGTCATTCCACCAAGACCTGGCGCGAGGCATTTATCACTCTTAAGAACGTACTCCAACGACTTCAAAGAAGGTTTCACCATCCGTCCCACTAAGTGTGAGTTTGCTCGTCAAGGCGTGAGAATTTTTAGGTCCACTATATTGCGAAATGGTAATAAAATCTACACCGAAGATAATGTGGTAAAATATATGACAGACTGAGCCGCCTAAGAACAAGAAGCAGGTAAGGTCTTTCTTAGGGCTTACTGGTTATTACCAAGATTTTGTAAAGGACTATGCGAAACTCGCAGCTCCTTTCTGACTGGACCTGACGAAGAAAACGCCAACACCTCTGCTGAAAAAACCGCATCTAAAGTGAGGTGGAGAATGAAACATCAGATAGATTTCGCTTAAAAAAATTAAAAGAGGCATGATGTTACGAAACCCAATTTTTGAAGATGCCAGCAACTGGGAAAGGCACTTCACGTTGCATGTGACGGACTTCACCACAACTTCTCTAGGATTTTGTCCTCTACAGGCAAAGACATGAAGAACTTCTCCTTTCCACCCAGTTGGCCAGGTTACTGCCAGCAAAAAAAAAAAGCTTTCCGCAACTCCAACGCCAAAGGTATACCCTCAAACGCATCTAGTTTTGGCCGGAAAAACAAGACACTGGCATTAGCAGATGAAACCACTGGCAAATTAAAAGAAGTTCGAGCAAATCTCCTCAATGGGAAAGAATTATTTTCCCCAGCCTTCACCCACCGCACCCTTAAATATCGCATATTAGCCCCAATAAAGGAAAAGATATAGAACTCAATGATCATCTGACTCAGACGATTCGTCTATTTCTACGCTATGGGACTAATGGCGATCGGTCTTTTATCTTCAAGAGAAATTTAGAATCCTACGCCGTTTACTGCTCCTAACCACCAATCCAGTAGGCAAAGGATTCAATAGCTTAATGTATACTCACTATCTGAAGTTCGTTCTCCGTACAAACATTGGGAATTCGCTCTGAATGGCCTTATCAGGCGATCGCAAACATCGTCGAAGACACGGTCCAAGACAGCTAACCAGAGATGAAAACCCCAGAATCATCTATATATACCCATGTAAATAAAGCCAAAAAATTGAAGACAATTGCTTGAGGTATCATAAGAGGCCCTATCCAAATGTAACCCATCTCTCGAAATACACAGCATCTACATCGCGTCACATCTGTCCCAACAATTCTTATCAATAGGCAGTAACATTTCCATAAGCTTTTGCTTAAGAATTCCCCCATTATATACCATGTAAATCGTACGCGCCCATCCTGTGAGGCCAATGTATATAATATCATATATTTATATATATATATATATATATAATATGATAATATATATATATAATATATATATATACTATATATATATATATAATATTAATATATATATATAATATAGTCATATATATTATATACTATACTATATATCTTATATATATATATATTATATATATATATAGGCCTTTATTTTTTTTTTAACTCCTCAGTTTTTATCTTTGTTTTTGTTTTGTTATTTTTTAATATATTGCTACTATATATACTAACAAATCATATTTCAGTTGGTAATTTTAAAAATCCCATTTATAAATATGTTTAAAAGGAAATATCTGCGAAAAAGTATGGACACTTACAGAAAAAACCCTATTACCACATTTGGGAATCAGCGTATAAAGCTTATTAAAAAAAAATATGTAAAAAAAAAAAATCAGAGCGGCTCGAGCCGACGACAGAGGGGGGACGTTTCCATACCCCATAGGGGAGGCGGAGAAGACCCCCGCGACACCCAGAATACCAAAGAGTGGAGGTTCCGGCACCCTCCCCTGGAAGGGGGGGAAATAGTCCTACCCTGTCGTTTCCCGCGAAGGCGAGAACCCGACTTCCTCCATCTTTGTTGTTTACCCGTGGGCTATCCTTTAGTTAAAAAAAAAAAATTTAAAAACTAACGAGAGTCGTAAAACGTAAATGTGTCCGTAATATTTTTGAATCATGTCAGTAGTAATGGAGAGTTTGTCGCCCACCCATTTCTCAAAAACTATGAGAGCTATCGCTTTCAAACTTGGTTCATGGCTATTGATGAGTTAACTGGTTCACAGCGGAGAGAAACGTTTTAGTTGACGTTACTCACTCTAAGGGGGTGTTGCCCCGCTAGCGCCAAGGTCAAATTCGGACTGAAAACCATGCTAGGCTTAACGTATCGGCTAAAATTTGGATGTGAGTTATATGATGACGTAATCTCGACGGAGACGAGATTACGTCCCTTTGCGTCCCCCGTGATTGGGGACGCTGCCCCCTTAAAAATTAAATTGATCGTAGAAGACTGAAAATTTGGAGGCTGGTAGAAGATTTGGAGTTCGGAGACGGAGACGAGTTGGAAATAGGATTCTGCTTCGGAGTCTAGGGACCCCCGGAGGGGGTCCTCAGCCTGAAAAAGAAGAAGAAAGAAAGCAAAAATGCAAACAGAGAAAGAAGAAGACAAGGGGAAGAGAGGAAGAGGAAAAAGAAGAATGAGAAGAGAGGAGTAGGAGGATGGATTCAGAGTTGGTTACCGACACCAGTGCTGGAGCCTGTGCGTGCCTAGTTAGTAAAACATTCGTTTAATTAATACAATAAATAATTCATACTGTTCACCATAAACTGGCTTCGTTCTATCCATGTACATGACGTCAATTGCATTGCATCTTACAAAAACCCTAATTCTTTCATAACTACATTTATATTCAAATTTATCTCCATTTTCTTTTATGAAACGCCTAGCACTAACATATTTTTTTCTAAATTGATACAGCATATACTGATTTTTTCACTACTTTCATCTTCAATTTACACTTGTTTTAATTTCACTATTTCAATTCTTTTTATTTTTCTATTTTTTTATTTAGAATTTATTTATCTTTTTGCACTTTCAACTTATAAGTTTAATTATTTTAATTTTTATTTTATTATTTATTTTTTTATTTCATTTTTTTTTTTGCTTTAAACATTTGTTTTTACTAAAATAGTATGCTTTTCATGTTTAAAACGTAAAAATTTGCGTTTTTACAAACCTTAAGCCAGTAAATCAACGTAACACCCACCCCAACCCTCCCTCCAATCCATGATCTATTGACTTATTGATCTATTGAATCTATGATCTATTGATCTATTGATCTATTGATCCATTGATCTTTTGATCTATTTATTCTAATTAATTGACTAATTGATTCATGTCATATTTTGTATAACATAACCACAAAAACTTTTATTTCTATTTTGTTTTATTGCTTTAAAACATTTGTTTTTTACTAAAACATTTATGCTTTTCAGGTTTATAACGTAAAAAATTTATTTTAACATATCCCTAAAGCAGTAACATCAGTAAATCCAGTAAATCAAAACCACCCACCCCCGACCTTCCCCACCCCGCCTGATCTATTGATCTATTGATCTATGATTCAAGTCATATTTTATATAACATAACACAAATAAGTTCTTTGAAAAAATTCATAGTAAAATTATTTAACAAACCTAACCTTATTTAACATAACCTATACAACATACACACACACACACACCACACACCACACACAACACACACACACACACACACACACACACCACGAAAAACTGCTTAACATTATCCAAGTTCCATAACTTAACAACCAGTAAATACTAACATTACATAAAAAACATAACCTATTCACGCTTGTCAAGCATATCTACTAACATATTAACTAAGGAATAAAATGACACACTCACATACATATCGCACACCACACATGAATAAACTGATAACATTATAAATTCATACTTAACCAACAGTAAAGTAACTAAACATAACATAGAAAAACGTAACCTATTCACACTTTCAAGGCATATCTCTAACATACCAACTAAGAATAAATGCAAACGCACGACGAATACACTCACGCACCACGCACACACCACAAAACATCACACACATAATAAACTGCTAAACATTAGCAAAGTTCCATACTTAACAACAGTTAAGTAGCTAACATAACATACCTACAAAACGTGACCTATTCATACTTTTTTAAGCATATTTCCTAACATAATCAATGTTAATTTTACATGAACAAAAAAAAGTAATATTTAAAAAAATTTATTCGGTATCCTAGCCTAAAACTATTGTAACGAACAAGAATAAATGACACACCACACCACACAAACACACACACACACACACACACACACAACAACACCCACACACAAACGACAAAGATAATCCGTTTTCTATTTTAAAATCTCCATTTTCTTTTTATAAACGCAACTAAAATTATATGTTTGCTATTTTATTTTGTACGGTTTCATTTTACATTAATTTTTGTTTATTTTTTTCAATTTAATTATTTAATTTGTTTAAAAAATTTTATTAAGTTTTTTTTATAATTTTTTGAAACAGAGAGAGAAAAACCAGTAGTTTTCACCAAAAAAATTTTTAGCTTCCGATGTCCAGAATGTAAAAAATTTGCATCTTTATATACATACTCAAAAGCAGTTAAATCAGTAAATCAGTAAAGCAAATCACCCTTCTCCACCTTCCCCTCCTTTGCCTCCTCATGACCATCCTTGATATATTGATCAAATTGATTAGAGTCATTTCAAGTATCATATTGGATAAACATAACATTAAAATCAATTCTTTATACACTGATCAAACGAATGTTTGCTAGCGTAACAAAGTTTTCACACTAAATAACGCTAACATAGCATTACCTGAACTAAAAATATTAAAGTACAACGAACAAACCTAACATACCTTAGCACGAATAAACTGTAACATTAACAAAGTCCCAAAACTTAACAACAGTTAAAGTAAACTAACATAGCATACAAAAATAACCTTCCTCACAACTTTTTCATCATATCATTTAACATATCAATCGTTAATTTACATTAACATAGACATTTATCAAAGATTTATCATACCCTAACCTAACATGTGTAATGAACTAAGAATAAATGGACACCACACACACACACACCACACACACCACACACCACACACCAACACAATAGAGTCCTGTTCTTATCTAGATAACTTAAAACAAAGTTTATGAACATAAAAAAGCTAACATAGCATCACCTGAACTAAAATATAATGTACAAACGACAACCTAACATACCCTTAAGCATGAGAAACTGCAACATTAACAAAAAGTTCCACACTTAACAACAGTTAAGTAACTAAATAGCTTACAAAAAACGTAACCTACTTCACACTATGCATGCAGATCTCTAAACTCACTTTCTTAACAATACATTTCAGAGTAACATTCTTCAAACATTTATCATACCGTAACCTACTCTTGTAATGACCTAATAATAAATTGACACACACACACACACACACAAGGAATATATGCTAACATAACAAGTTTTCACATTAATAAAAAGCAAACATAGCATCACCTAAACTAAGAATATAGTATGTTAATGTACAACGAGAAACCTAACATACCTTAAGCTCGAAGATTAAACTGCTAACATTAACAAAGTTCCAGCACTTAACCCCTTAACTGTGGAGTTTTCGGGCAAAAATCGACTCTGTACTGCGGACTTTCGTGCTAAAAAAGAAATGACTGGAAATTTTACTTTTTCTTAGAAGCTTTGAGACTAATATATATAGTATAATATGATATATATATATATATATATATTATATATTATATATATATCATATAATATAATATATATATATATAATATATAATATATATATATATATATATATATAATTATATATATATATATAATGTAATATAGATAATATTATATATAAATATATATATATATATATATATATATATATATATATATATATATATAATATATAATAAATATATATATATATATAATATATATATAATATATTATTATATAGTATATATATATATATATAGATTATATATGTTTTTTTCACTTGCGTAAGTATGTGATAAAGGCAGAACTCTTATATCAAACATAAAAAAGCAAAATACATTCACACACTAAACAAATATTTTCAGACTGAAAGCAAAGTTACAAATCACTATCTCATGATATGGTCAATCGCGTCAAACCCACCAACAAAATTTAGCCAATCACTGTCAAACCGCCCCGTCCAAATCTACAATCTAGCATAGGAATCACATATTGAGATTCAACACAATGTAATACCACGCTTAGAATTTCAAAGAAACTACGACCGAGTATAATCACAGAATCTAAAACAAGTTGAAACTCAAATATGAGTTTACCCAAAAGAATGTCCATTTTTGAAAACTCATATATGGGTTCACCACCGTTAAGGGGTTAAGAACAAAAGACGAACATAACAAAAAAGTAATATTCATACTTTTTCATGCATATTTCTCTAACATATCAATGTTTAATTTTACATTAACATAGGAACATTTATCAAAGATTTATCATATCCTAAACCTAACTATTGTAATGAAGTAATGATAAATGCACACACACACACACACAAGGAATATATGCTAATAACAAAGTTTTCAACATTAATAAAGCTAACATTAGCATTCACCTAACGAAAATATAATGTACACGACAATCCTAATAACCTAACTCGAATAAACAGCAACATTAACAAAGTTTTCCACTTAACTTGCCATTAGTAAGTAACTAACATAGCATACAAAAAAGGCAAACCCTATTCACACTTGTTCTATGCAGGTTCTTTAACCATATTCAATGTTAATTTTTACAGTTAATCATAGTATATTAAAACAAAGATTTATCGTATCCTAATCCAACCTGTAATGAAACTAAAATAAATCACACACACGCACATATCAAGCACGATACACAAACACACAGAGGAATATTTGCCAACGTAACCAAAGTTTTCATATTAAATAAAGCTAACATAGCATCACCTGAACAAAGAATATAATGACAACGACAAACCTAACCATACCTTAAGTACGAATAAACAGGCTAACATTAACAAATTTCCATTCTTAAACAACAGTAAAGTAAACAACATAGCATACAAAAACGTACCTATTCACACTTTTTCATGCATGTCTTTAACATATCAATATTAATTTATTTTAAAAGAATATTTAACAAAATTAATCGTTCCTAACCTAAACTATTGTAAATGAACTAAGAATAAATCCCACATACACACACACCACAGGACAACATACACGCACACACACACACGCACCACACACACACACACGGAAATATATGCTAACATAAACAATGTTTTCACATTAATAAAGCTAACATGGCAACACCTGAACTAAGAATATAACATACAACCACAAAATTAACATACCTTAAGCACGAATTAAACTGCTTCCAATAGCAAAGTTCCTACCTTTAAAAACCACCCAAAGTAAAGTTAGCTAATATTACATAAAAAACGTAAACAGCCTATTTCACACTTTTCAAGGCATGCATATCTCTCACATATCAAATCTAATTTTACATTAACATGTAATATTTAGCAAAAAAAAAGTTATCATAACCCTGTCTAATTCATCATACTGACAACGAATTAAATGCTAACGTACCAAAGTTTTTCACATTAACATTAGTATTATTTAACAAAAAAATTCATCATAACCATACCTAACTATCATAATCTCAAATAATTATTTTCAGTAGTGAATGGTATTATAAAACATTAAGCAATAGTAACACCTAACGCATTCACGAGGTAACCTGAAATAATTTTTAGGCCTTACCCTTATTTTTAGGCCCCGCCCTCCTTTCAGAAAATATCAATGCAAAACTGTAGATTTAGGCAACAGCGCGCTCCATACAGAGGCGATTGATAGCACTTAACACTTACTTGAGATCACCCCACGAGAGAGCATGAAGACCCATGTAGGGTACCCGAAGAGGGGTGTAAGCGGTAATAGGGCACAGCCCAAAGTGCTGCGCCCTTACCGCTTACACCCCCCCTTCGGGGTACCCCGAGATGGGGGTCCCTGGACTCCGAAGCAGAATCCGATTCCAACTCCGTCTCCGACTCCAAATCCTCTACTCCAGCCTCCAAATTCAGTCTTCTACGATCAATTTAATTTTAAGGGCAGCATCCCCCTCACGGGGGGCAAAGGGACGTAATCTCGTCTCCGACGAATTTGCTTCATCATCTAGCGCGTTGCCAAATTTTAGCCCGATACGTTAGCCTAACATTGGTTTTCAGTCCGAATTTTTCACCCTGGACGCTAAGGGCCAAACACCCTCTTAGAGGCCAAAACTCCGCCTTGTGAATCAGTTTAACCTCATCAATACCCGTATACAAGTTGAAAGCGATAGCTTCTCATAGTTTTTGGAGAATCGGGGGGCGACGAACTCACTTCCATTACTACTTTGCATGTCCGTTACCACTTAAATGATTGTTAGGATCATATACTAGAGAAATAAGATTAAAAAAAAAAACAAAAAAAATTCAAACTGACCATTGTAGCGAAAAACAGAAAAGGTCATATATATATAATATATAAATATAATATATTAATATATATATAATATATATAATATATATAATATATATATATATATATATAATATATAATAATAAATATATATATGTGGGAAAGAAGCTGTCGCTGTGCAATTTGTGGTTATCTGACGATGATGCGTAGAAGGTTGAGTAGTTTCAACCTTAGGGTAGTTCAATGCAAAGGTACCATTTTTCATGCATCGCTATTTCAAGTGTAATAATAATAATATTATTGTGTTACATTTATTAGAATAGGGCCTTAAGAAAGTCGTTTAAGTCTATAAACGACTTCACCCTTGCCATACTTAGGGCGCCTAACCCCCTTAGGGGAAAATTTCTTTTTGCTTCTGTACCACTTATGCGTGTTTCATAAAGATTTATTTTTAGTAAAACAATATGTTCTACGAGAGATAGCTTAAAGCTTGCCAAATACTTTTATGGGATTATCGTAAAGGGTACACCCGACACTGAAAAAATATGATTTTATTCTAATCTTTCTTATTATTTCTTTTCATGTACAATGTCGCTTATAAAAATATGTTTGAAAATATTCATTTATTCTCTTATATGTTTTTATAATCTAATGTTCAAATTTAAAACCCAATTCTTATTTTTGTTATTTGTTTATAGGAATTGGGGTCCGTCCATATCCATACACTTCAGTGTACTTTCATTTCCGTATACTTTGGGTATCGGCCACTGGATACCAACTTATCTCACTGTTATTACTTGTTCAATAAAGATTATTTCTGGGGAAGAATTTCACTTGTGAACTTTCACAATACCCAAAAGTCCAGCTTCCACTACACTCGAGCCAGGAGTGACGCGGCTATACCACCAAACACAGCAGACAACAGTTGAAATCGCTGCAGTGGTGTCTTCTGGAGTGGATAGGCTCTACCGGAAGTGGAGCGACGACGACGTCCATCTTTCCTGTCATTCCTCCTGGATCATCAGCTGTGGAACCTCCTTGGAACCTGGTTCTTGAGAAGTCACCAAACTCCCAGCCAGCTTACAGCGCACATGGTGTCGGAGTTACGACGTGCTTGCAGCACCAATATTATTATTATTATTATTATTATTATTATTATTATTATTATTATTATTATTATTATTATTATTATTATTATTATTATTATTATTATTATTATTATTATTATTATTTTTTATCATTATTATATTATTATCATCTACCTTCTTTACATTTAGTATCCCATTATAAATATTGATTATTATTATTTATCGTACATTTTAATATTTTTCATATTTTCCTAGTTAACTATTTCATTATTCATTATTACTTTCAATATTGTCCCAACCCTTTTTCTTTTTCTCTCTCCTCCATTCTTGTCTCCCTGCTCTGCTGTTGCGCGCTCTACTGGTCCACCCGTGCTGAATTCGTCCTGCTGCCATGGCTGGGTGATGATAATGTGGACCCTACTGCTTCCCATACCACGCGTCTTCCCCAGTTCTACCCCCAGGATCCCGACATATGGTTTCAGCAGGCAGAGGCCATTTTCGGCCGTGCTGAAACCGAGCTCAATAAATATGCTCGGGTTATGGGTGCTCTCCCTCATTCTTGTTTAGTCAAGATTAGGGATTCGTTTCCCACTCTTTCCTCCTCAACACCCTACACAACCCTTAAAGAGCTCCTTATAGCTCGTATGGCTCCCACTCAGGAGGCCAAATTCGAACAGCTCCTGAGAAACACAGCTCTGGGAGACCGCACTCCTTCGGAGTTGCTTGTGGAGATGCTGTCCCTCCTGGGTGGCACTCCGACCTCCCGGGAAGAGGCTATCATTCGGCACCTGTTCTTGAGGAAGTTGCCCCTTTACGCTCAGGACGTGCTGGTGTCTCTAGACCCAGCCCTCAGTCTCCAGGTCGTGGCCGAAAAAGGCGGACAGAATGATGAGGCACCATGCGCCTCAGGTTTCTGCTGTCACACTTCCCAATCGCTCCACGCTTGCTGCGACTCCAATTCCTCCTACTCACGGAGCTATCCCTTCCGGACCACTTGCCTTGGTGGAGGCACGTGTGTCTGCCCTCGAGAGGGGCCTTGCTGACCTTACTGTGGAGGTCAGACAACTGGCCACCACTGTAAGAGCCAGCACTTCCTGTGCTCGTTCTTTCTCCAACAGGAGGGGCTCCCGCGGGAGGTCCCCCTCAGTCGGTAGAAACAGTTATCCAAATGGTTATGGATAATGTTTTTATCATCACACTTTTGGTTCACAAGCCAAGAAGTGTGCTCCTGCATCTTTCCAAGGAAACGTGCCAGCCAGTTCTAAGTAGGAGCGACTGAGGACACTGACTTATCTACCACACAACTCCTTGCTTCCAGGAGTTTGATCAGTCTACGAAGCGCTGTAATCTAGTCGATACAGGTGATAATTTAACTCCTCCTAGAGACTCTTTGATTGATTCATGGCCACACCCTCCCAACCGCAGTCTTCAAGCGACCAATGCTCTCCGTATAGCGTATTTCGGTGAAGGCCATTATGATCTTAGACTCTCCCTTTAGGAGAGAGATCCGATGGTTTTTATCGTTTCCCAGATCACTCAACCCATCCTCGGACCTGACTTTTCTTTCCATTTTTCAACAGAACTTGTTGACCTCGGGTAACAAGCGCTTGGTAGGAGTTATACCTCTCCTGGTTCTCTAACTCCTTCTGGTCTTGGGAACATTTCCGTGGTTGAGCCTCCAACCTCTTTTCTCCTGCTCTTTTCTTCTTCATCCCTGTCCTTCCTCTTCGCCTCCTCTGCATTCAGTTCCCCATTATATACGAGACAACGGGTCCTCCACCTTCGCCCGTGACTTGACCTCCCTCCGAAAGAAGCTAAATGCTGCTAAGCTGAATTTGAAAATATGATGGGTTAGGGATAGTGCGTCCTTCCAAGAGTAAAGCTGTCCAGTTCTCTTCATATGGCTCCCAAAGCAACTGCTGGGAGATTGAGGCCAGAGGACCTTTGTTCTCTTGAACGCTGTGAAGACTCCTGATTGCTATCCTGTTCCCAATCCAATCTTTTCACTTTCATCTCGATGGGGCAACCATCTTCTCGAAGATTTGATCTGGTCTGGGCTTGCCATCAGATCCCTGTCTCCTGACGACATACTATAGACGACGGCGACACCCCCTTTCGTCTCTTCGAGTTCACCAGGATGCTCTTTGGTTTGAGGAACTCTGCCCAGTCTTTTCAGAGATTTATGGACTCTGATCTTCGAAGACTTTCTTTCGCCTTGACCTATGTTGATGACCTCATCGCTAGCAGGTTTCCTAAAAAACATCAAGAGTACTTGCGTGCCGTTTTTTTCAAGGTTGAGCGAAAATGGTATTCGTGTCAACCCTGTGAAGTGCGTACTAGGCGTTTCATCTCTGACTTTTCTAGACCACACAGTCTCTGCAGAGGGTGTACGTATTCTGGAGGATCGTTTTGATGCCATCCGCACCTTTCATCTTCCGGAGAATCAGAAGCAGCTTCGGCAGTGGTTAGCGATGGTAAATTTACTATTCGCTTTCCTCCGAATGCAGTCTGAACTCTCCAAAACCTCCTCATCTCCTGCCCCTCCCGAAGAAGAGGGATTCTCCACCAAAGTGGATTGGACTGACAAAGTTGGGCTGCTTTGTTGCCGCTAAGAAGCTTTTCTAACGCCACACTCTTGTCTATCCTCATGACTCTTAATACACTACCAAGTTCAGGGGACTCTTCCGATTTGCCCTCGAGGGAGTCTTGACACAACACCTAAAAGGATTGCGGGCACCTCTTGCTTTCTTCTCACGCAAGCTCCAACCTGCAGAAACCCGCAATAGCGCTTTCAGCAGGGAGCTGCTTCCCTTAAATTTCGCTGTGCGTCATTTCCGTTACTTCTTGGAAGGCTGTGAATTTCATCTTCCCATGGACCACAAACATTACTTTTGCGATGCATCTCGAAAGGAACGACACTCGCCTAGGGAAGCTCGTTCTTTGGAGATGTATGCGCAGTTCACCAAAAATGACCTCAAGACACATCTCTGGATTGACAATTCACCCTCACGCATCCAAGTCAACTCTCTTTCTTTTCTTCCAAACATCACCTACGAGTACTTGGCAACGTGTCAGGCGTCAGAAGACACTGCTCTTCCACGGATTCTTCTCTACAGCTGTAGTGGACACCCTCCACGGCTTGGAAAGGAATCTCCTCTGTGACAGGTCAACAGGACATCCACGACCATTCATTACTCCTTTTTTTTAGAAAGGACATCTTTCTCAACCCACATTTCACTTTCTCATCAGCCCATTGAGCTTCACCCAAGCTGGTTATAGCATCGTATTGATTGACCCGACGTAAATGCTGACATGGACAAAGTGGACTCGCCAATGTCTTTTCTGCCAACGTTCAAAGGTTCAGAGGCACACCAAGCCCCTCTAGCACCTTCTTGTTGCCTGGTGCAGTGCTTGAAAAAGCGTTTCACTATTGACGTACGTGACCTCGTCCTCCTCTGATGGCAAACGATACGTCTCCCATGTATTGATCGGTTATACTCGTTGAAGCGAACCATTGCCTCTCTCTCTCCTCTCTCTCTTTCCTCCTCTCTCTCGCTCTCTCTCTCTCTCTCCTCCTCTCTCTCTCTCTCTCTCTCTCTCGTATCTCCTCTCTCTCTCTCTAACTTCTCTCTCCCTCTCTCTCTCTCTCCTCTCTCTCTCTCTCTCTCTCTCTCTCTCTTCTCTCTCTCTCTCTCTGTCGCTCAGAAGGAATCTATAAGCCAAGGTTCATGCTCATTGAAATTTCACGTTTCGGTGTTACACTCACCTTACCTTCAGATTAAGGTTAGACATTCCAATCTTCCTTTGAGAGATTTGATTAGTTTCCTTGTCGGAGAAATCTAGCAACCGGCATATCCGCAGGAATGAATCTGTGGGCCTTTCCATCGTCAGACTCAAACGTCCCTAGATCTCAAGCTCTCCCTTTCGTCATGCTTGGAATACGTACTTCGTTTTCCTGGTAAGTTCTCCCAATCTTCTCCTTCTTAACTTGCTGATCTTCTTCCTATATTACTCGCTTAAAGACACTTGCTAGAGTCGTGGGAGAACCTACCTCCTACACGACATCACAAGGTGCATTCCTTCATCCGAAGGACCTTCCTACATGTACTCATGTTTTTGTGAGACATGACTCTCACCGCCACCGCTCTTCAACCTAAATACGACGGACCTTTTCCACTGTTAACAAAATGTTCCTCCTTCTAAATAACGACACGAAACATCTCTTATTAAACTGCTCGGACTTAACGTACATCAGACGCAACTTCAATACAATCGTTCTAACGAATCTCTGGGCCCAGCCTGCTCGTGGTGGCATAATATCTCGGAATTGCCCACTTTTCGTAAGAGGGAACGGGGCTACCAAGTATAGTATATATTATTATATATATATATATATAATATTATAATATAATATATATATATATATATATATATATATATAAGATATATATATATATATATATATATATATATATATATATATATATATATATACATATAAAGAGAGCTAATGCAGTATTCACTTCTTTTACACAAATTTCAGTTTATAAAAATTAAGTATTTAATTAATATTCACTCGGATATGAGATTTTAATGTGCATATTAAATTATGACAACTTATTTACAATACATAAAAATAATAATACAAAGGAGAAGTTATATCCGATGTATTGTATACCAAGTTAACAGGAGAGCTATTCGAAATTTGTCCTTTTATGATATTTTTATATTTGTGCACCTTTTATTTCAATAAATCGCACTTTGTAACTGAAATGTTGTAAACAAATAATTATCTTTCCTTTCAAACACAACAATCTAGCATTAGAATTTGGTAAGTTAGAATTATACTTACAGGCATTACTTAACAATCATTATAACTTTATAGAAGCGTTGGTTTTTAAATATTATTAAATTTGTTGCAAAGATGTTTTAAATCAACTGTTGTCGAATATTTTCAGAAAACTTTATTGACGATAAACTTAATAAATTTTATGTATCATATCAATATAATGCTTCACGAACACACAAAACATGATTTATTAGTTTGAGAAATAAAACTACTAATAGTAATAGCTTCATTAATTACCTTTGTGGATATACCTAATGCTTTCAGAGCACCAGTGGTTATAAATTTATCTTGAGAGCAACTATCAACCATGCACCTAAATTTAACAAACTCTCCTAAATTATTCATTACAGGCAACAATAGAGAGGGAAGAATTGATTTTCCACCTACTCACTTAAATGGCACCCTAGACTAGTTATACTTTCATTTTTTGTCATTACCTTTTACCTTTGAATGAGTAATATTTTTTCATTCTTTGGGGATTAGAATCTTACTTTTAGAAATTTAAACACAAAAAAAGAACATGGAACTCTTAAACCCAATTGTACAAGGAATCTAAGGTAAATTTACATTTTTTCTTCTGTAGGAATATAGAAACACTTTTTACAATGAACTAGTTGTTTATTTCTCTCAATTTAGCCTTAATTACTAGGATAGAGTACACACTTGAAAACTATCCTTTTTGTTGCATAACTCATTCTAGATCAGCTATACGTTGCTACACTGAACTTTTAGGTTTACATTTCTCATAAGAAATACTTTGAGAATTTTGAATCAGGGGAATCAATGGAACTTAGATATATTTTGTTTTTAGAATGATCATCTGAATTAATGCACTTAACAGAACTAACTACAGAATTAGTAAGTTTTTACTTTCTGGTCACGCAAGAGTCCTGGTTGCTCTCTGTCAACGCTTTTAAACTCATCACAAAGGCTGGTGCAGTTTTTCATACCCACAAGTTCTAAGATAATCTTGTAAGCTCTTGTTGATAGAGGAGGTTAGAAAGTAAATATATAATTGTCATAGCTTCATATAATTTCATATTTTTAAGTAAATTTATATTGGCATCTCATAATGCTAAATTCTGTGAAGAGAATTTTAATACAAAAGAATTTACATTTAGTAAAAACTTAGTTTTTAATAAAGAAAAATTTTAATTTGCCCAGTGAAGCCTAACTATTCCTCGAGTGGTTCCAAGCCTCATCATATGGTCTCGACTCTGTTCAATTAATTGAATTAAAGGATTACCTTAAGGATTGTGTTTAAAGTACGCAGAATTTTTGATATTGCTAAAATTAGGTTTATCATAATTTTTTTAAAAGAAATCTCAAAATTTTTAAATTGTGATGGATTCCATCAAAGGGAGTAATTTTTCAGTCTGGAACCTTTAATCACTTGAATAACTGCATAAGGGCCTGTGAACTGAGCTATTAGTTTTGGACACTGACCCAACTGCGATTATTTATTATATAATAGAAGTAAGTAAGCATTTTGTTATCCTCAAGAAGCCTTCTAATCTTTATGCATTATATCAGGACCTCTACAAAACTTATACTATATTATCATTTAAAGTTCTAATCATCTCTAAATTTTTAATGTAAGTGATTCATAGTCTTACTTCTAAGCTAATTCTTTAAATTTGAGGGAATTACAATTTATAATAGAGTTTAGTGGTATAGCCCGTGTTCAATGCTCGACGTTAACAGATTGACAACTACCAAAATTGAGCTGAGGGGTTCAGTAGCAAATTCTTTACTGAAATCGCCAGGTCAATGTCTGGACACTCATTTTGTAATTATAGCACAATTGTGAGTTAATCTTAATAAATTGCAAAATTTACAGAAAAAAATGTTTCCTGAATTCATACAAACCTTATCAATACCATTATAAAGGGACATTAGCCCGACTCTTTATAGGTCTAGGATCAAGGCTAGTCTATAGGGTCTAGGTCTAGGCAGGCTAACCATTTCTTGTAGGCAGACTCTAATAGTAAGGTTTAAAAGAACTTAATACTACCAATTATTACATAGGCCTACCTATTTGACGGCAAAACTCTGGTAAGTAGGACTTGTTTATTACTTAGGTCCCTTTTAGACTAGGCCGCAATGCAGTATTATAACACCAAGTAGGCCCCCTTTTCCCCCCCCCCCGGCCAGTATGTGGTTAAAAAAAAAAAATAAAAGCAAACGTTTAAAAGAAAGGTTAAGACCCCCGCCTAAAAAAAAGAAAAAGGCCCGTGGACCCCTGTATTTACGGAGTCAAAGATAACACTTTGTCATTTAAATTTTAATTATGTTGTGTTCAAAATACGTGATAAACGCTTAATCTACTAACAATTTGTCACGTTAGCAGTACAATTATTAAATTAAACAAAAAATTATCAGGCATGTTACAATTGAAACAATTTGGGCAAAACGTTACGATCTAGTTTAGACCGTGGATCAGAGTCTGCAAAGTCTGAAATATAGTCATAGTATATAAGTATAGGTACACTGTGGTCAGAGTCGAAACTAATCTAGATCTAGTATTGGTAAAGTATAACCTTAATTTGAAATATGATTACACCTTTATTTCGAGAATGCTGGAAACTCCGCATGAGAGATTTAAATAGCATCTTCAAACACCGAATTAATCATTCTACCACACAACACCCTAGAACTCATTTTAACAAAATTTTTAATATTTATTTCATTTTGAATCATAAAAAGAAAGGGATGAATAATGCTAATGAGTTGAAATAAAAATAATGCTTAACAAAAAAAACCTTACCTTTTCAAAAACTTCTGTGTAAGTTTACTGTGACCAAGATGATTAAGTAACTTGAGTCAGTGTTTAAGTTTTTGTGCTTGCTGAATTGTAGTAACACATGAAGGTTGAAACTATTTATGCAGACCGTTCTTCACGTACAATTTACAACTTAAGCACAAGATTAAAATATAAACGTTTTCCAACAACGGTTTGAAAATGACGAGGGCAACTTTTTCTCATGACTTCCAGTCGCAGATTGCCATTTTAGATGGTTATTCTGTCACTTACTTAACTTTTTAATTTTTTTTGTCATGATTAGGGACTTTGGAACTAAAACAAAACTCCCTTTTTAATCAAAGCATTTGTTTTTTAGAAAAGTTAGAAAAGTAAATAAATCAATTATTTCCAAATTTGTAAATTAATTGTTAATTTACTTTGGCAAATAAAGTTTGATGTTTTGGTTATTAAGAAATTAAATTAAAGGAATTAAATGATAATTTTCCAACATATATATATATATATATCGTATATAGCAAGTCGTTTTGTTATAATATATATAATATATAGTATATATACTATATATATATATATATATACATATTAATAATATAATAGTATATATATAATTATATATAGTTATATATATATATATATTAGCTATATACTATAATATTGATAGTAATATATAGGTATATATTTATATAGTAATAATAGTAATATATATATATAATATTAATGATATAATATTATATATATATGTATAAGTATAATATATAATACTATAATATATATATTTATAAAGTATATAGATATATATTATATAGCAATTATAGTGACAAAAATATAGTGAGGATTTTACGATTCTTGGATAGTGATACTAAGATGGTGAATACGCAGGACCCCGAAATGGGGGGCCCCGTGCCCCCTCCTTTTTTTGGGGGTGGAAAGAGAGGACTTATAGAAGGTTGCCAGAAATTTGATGGAGGTTGGTTTTTAGAGATGAATATGAAAAAACAGTGAAAATAGAGTGTTTGAGAGAGTAGAGATTTAAATTCTTGGAAATAAATGAAGGAGAGAGAAAAGATTGTTCTCATTTGATGAACGAAATACGATAGCAAGAGAGGAGTGTGTCGGGAAACATTGGAGGCAAGAATTTAAAAATACAGAAGAAGAACAATGAGAGCGTGTATCCAATTGCGAAAGATCGGGTGATGGATAAGCACGTGAAAAAGAATAAATTTGATAGTATACTGGTAACAACTTGACATATGGATCAGAAAACAGGAGCCATTACAGCAACAAGGGAGAAAAAAGGAGTCGAGCACTGCCTGAAAGTGAAGGTCGTTGAAGGACGACCAGTGGGAAAGACGAGGAGAGAATAGAGTAGGAAACGAGTGGGTTAGTGAGAGGAGTTGTGTGGTGGCCTGTGTTCAGCAGGATTATTCGGCAAGAAATGAAGATGGTGGGGGCATATATGTTAAAGAGGCGGGGAAAGATCTCGAGAGTGGAAGGGATAAAGCGATAGGAAAACCGAGGGAGATTGTTTGGAGGAGACCTTGAGAAGACGTGGACTGCCCCCGATGCGGTCAGCTGACGAGGATGGGTGTGTAGTCTAGAACAAAGGAAAAAAAATCTTGAACTTTATATTAATATAATAGTATATAAAAGATTATATATATATACATATAACCGGTAGATTTATTATATATATATCTATATATATATCTAATAATATATATATATATATATAATTATATATTAGTATATTATATATATATATATATAATATATAATACTTATATATAGGGGTGTGATTCGCCTTTATAGTATATATATGACTATAGTATAATAAGTATAATATATAAGTAGTTATCATGATAATATATATATATATTTAGATATATAACGAATAGTATATATATATTATAAGTATGATATATATATTCAGTAGTACATATATAAATATAATATTATATAGTAGTATAATTATATATCTATATAATAATTAATATATATATGTAATAGTAATAATATATGTATATATGATATGATATAGTATTACATATATATATATATATATGATATATATATAGTATATAACCTATAATAATATAAATATATATATATATAAAATATATAATAGTATATTATATATTGAGTATATATATATATATATTATGATATATATTAAGTCCTTGGTCATTTATATGATTTTAACGCAGAATTTTAGAAAAATAATATATTATTAATTTTCAGTAGTAAAACATTGGTTTTAAAGCTATTAAATACGAAATAATAGTCATCCAAATTTCATGTTTAGAACATTTGTCTATAGACGAAATTATCATTTATAGCCACACAGCTGAAACTTTTATGAACTGTTTGACGTGATCCGTAATGAAAGAAAATGTTAAAAAAAAGTTTAAAAAGTGACCCTGAAAAGAAGTTATGAAGTTTCTAAATCTAATTTAGAAAGCCAATTTACTTCTAGATGTTTTTTTAAAAACTTTTTATAGGCTTATATAGACTTACGGTACTAAAGCTATATTTTATTATTATTCCAGCACTCACAGGTCTGGGAATACTGGAGGTGGAGCTAGTTTTACAGTAGATTACTCTCAAAAGATTACCCATATACCAAACATTACAACAACCCCCCTTCACCAAGATAGATGGAAAAAAATCACACCAGCTATATACTATTTTAACATATGCAACACGGTTACCCCCCCCCCCAGCCCCTCTTGCTATCAAACAATCCCACGAGCCCATGAGGTGTTATTAATATATAATCTGTGTCCACACAGTTAACGCAAAGAACCATCTCCAAATACCCAAACAAAACCATAGTGCAAGCGCGGCCACCCGAAATGTTTCTCACAAAACAAACTCTGGACCGTCAAACCAGTGATGCTGTCCCGTCTCCGCTCTTGGCACCGTCCTTCCCTTCAGGAATATAGGTCTGATTTCCTAATGCTCCCTCCCCCTACTGTCAAAGTACATCACTCCGCCATAACGACACAACTCACAAGTCATCTCTTTCTAAAATACTCGGACTTGACGGACAGCAGACGCAACTTCGATACGTTCGCCCTGACCGATCTATGCGCTCGGCCTGTTATGGTGGCAAAATATCTCGAGTCGCCCGTTTTCTCGTAAATGGAAGGGGAACGGGGGATACCAAGGTCAGTATATATATATATATATACTATATAGTAAATACTATATGATATATATATTATAGTATAGTAATATATATATATACATATATTATTATATATAATAGCTATATAAATACTATATATATATATTATATACGTATAGATATATATATATATAGCTACTATAAAATTATCTTATTATTATTCACTATCGGAGATAAATTAAGCACAGTGTTGTGTAAGTGAAAATTCATAGTTCGCCTTTAAAACTTTATTCGAAATTTCTTTATTCGTCGTGTAATTAAAGTTTATATTATTTTTTAAATAATAATTTATCATACATTTGGATTTCGGCTATACTAACATCTATTATAATATAAATATATGTTATTAACATAATATTTTTGAATCTTTTCACGTTTTCCTTAGCAAGTAAAAGGCAGACTCTGGTCAGAGCGTATTACTGCCATAATTTTATTCGCTTCATAGGTCTACCATTTTAAGCTCTCCGCAGTATCTGTGTTTGGTAATACTCCTGTTGACGTTGTGAAGACTCGAATGCAAGGTCTCGAGGCAAGCAAGTACAAAAATACTTTTGATTGCTTTTTGATCATGAAGCATCTCGCTAGGCTTAGAGTCCCTGAAAAAGAGACTATGTTCTGTTAGGTTCTTTTTCTGTTTTTGTTGAAACAGGAACGGAACATGATTCTTCTTGCGTTATGGTGTTTTATACTGTTAGAGAATTATTATTTGGTTGAGGCCAGGTGAGTATATGAGTTATGGATCACTCAGTTCCCAATTGTTCCTATTGAGAGGTAATTGAGTCTAATTACCTTCTACCCATTTCAGCTTATTTAGGAAAATGATCTTTTCTTTCTCGCTTGTAGATTAAATTTTTTTAACGAAGGGTTTTCTCGACTAATTCAGACTTTCGTGTCCACTGTGGAGGTTTGTACAACCATCGCAAAGCACCAGTACACCTTACTGTATCGATGGATTCACACGATGGCAGAACCATTTCCTTCCTCTCTGTGGTGCAGGGAATCTATAGCGAAAGCCTTTTGATCATGTGTTTCACGGGTCAGTGTCCCTCGTCATCGTACAACAGATCAGGGATAGATAATTCGAACTTTCCTTGGGAGACTTGAGGTCTCCTTCGTTCAAAGAGGATTGCCACCACAGTTATCATCCAATTTCTTAATGGGATCTATTGGCGCACAGCCCCAACATAACGCTGGACGGAAGCCTTCCTTCGTTATCTTGGCAAAATATGCACGGTCCTTCATAGAAGATCTTCAGCGCTCTCTGCTGAACTTGGTTCTATGGTTTTTACCCTTCGTCACTTGGAGAATTTTTTTCTCAGTCTTCTCCCCTCCTTTTTCAAATCCCCTTTCCTATCTTACCAACTTGAGACGTTGCGCCGAGTGGTGGAGAACCACACCTACACGGCACCAAAAGGTGCATTCCTTCATTCCGAAGGATCTTTCATCGTGTACACACGTTTTCGTGAGACATGATTCCCATCGCACCTCGCTCCAACCAAAGAGCGACGGACCTTTTCCAGTTGTGCTTGGGAAGGAGAGGTTCTTCACGATTCAACGTCCTTCGCGCACAGAGATCGTTTCTTTCGATCGTCTCAGGCCCGCCTATTTTGAGCCTAACCCTCCGGACACTCAGGATTCCGATTTGTCTCTTAGCACCATTCGGGTTCCTCTATCTAAACCTTTTCTCACAACACCTATTTCTCCACCTGCACCTATTCCTTCCAATGCACCAACTCCCCCACCGCCACCCTCACCGCCACCACCGCCTTCACCTCCGACTCTGGCTCAGGCACCGGTTCCTCCCACAGCACCGCATTCGGTTCAGGGTCCTGGACAGCTACCAACGAGCAGTTCAATTTCGGTTCCAACTCCAGTTCCATTAGCTTGTCCTTGCACACGTCTCAGCACTCGCATACCAGTTCCAACGCATTCTTCTTCTTCGCTATCTCCTACTGCTTCGCAACCTGCTTCGCCAGTATGGCCGCGGTCACAGTCTCTTTCTTCTCAAATCCCTCTTTATTTTGTCCTGGCTCCTTCGGAAGTAATAAATAGAACTCGTAGTTTTCGAGATGTTCGTTAGCCGAGACTCTATCTCGACTGACCTACTTCTAGCCCATTCCTCTGAGTTTATATAGCGATAGGTGGTGTCGAAAACACTGTCGTTACATAGACTGGCATTGCGTTAGCTGCGGGAGCGTCAATCAGCCCTGTTTCTACTTTCTTGATGCTGTCGTCCTGTGATGAGCTTGCTGGTGTTAAATTCTGTTTTTAAAAACAGAATTCTGTGCTTTTGGTTATTAAAGGATTGGGATTCGAGCTTTGACTCGTTCCCTGAAACATTTCATCTCGCTTGTTGATTGTTTGGTGGAGAAATAAAGAGGAAATAAAAATTTATTTTTTATTGAATTGCACTCTGTGAGATACAGGACGGATTTACTTTGATGAATTGTATTACTTTACTTTTATGAGAAGATAAATAAATGCTGGATTAAGATTTTATTGAATATTTTTAGTTTGTTCTTAGATTACTAGTTAAGAACTTCGGGATGTCATAATTCGGTGCAATTACCCCACTGTACTTTGTGACAAATTGGGTGCCTGTCCGGGAAAATATATCCATTAAAGGTAGTGATATATTGTATGGTATGATATTTGATATATGATATATGAGTGTTATGTATTGTCGTGTTGAACGTACATATATGAACATTATATTTATGTATTAATGAGCTTTATTCATCCTACATCCAAGACATTACAAGGTCTTCTGCATGTGGTCTTTGGAGTTACTTCTAAGATCTTCATATTCTGAGCAGATACAAATGAAGTGTGTCAGGTATTCTTCGACTCCACATATGTCACAATTGATTTCACCATTTGAGAACCTGTTTCTCCATTTTAGGTTTAAAGTATTGGATCTGGCCCTGAAAAGTATCACTGAGTAGAAGGAGCTATAGTACTCTGGGCTTTCCTTAATTACCATCTTCCATCTTCGGAATATTTGTAGACTTTCTTTGCTTCCTATCTTTTCTTTCCATTTACGTAGGTCCCAAGCTTTTCCAAAATCTAGTTATCGCTTTTTCTT
>JABUQX010061792.1:57500-60000 GCA_015478945.1 Trachelipus rathkii
CCTCTTGCGACATCCCTAATTTTTAGCAAAGTTTTCATCCCTATGGCCTAGGCATACGAACGAAATAAAGTCAAAAAGTGGTTTTCAGTAACGTTATTTTTTAAATTTTTACTGCAAATATACATTGAAATATAAGTGAAGCGATAAAAAAAAAAAACAAAGATTTTTTTGATACTATTTTTGTAAATTAGAAGTTTATAGTTTTAATACAATAGTTACGTAAATGGCAGTCACCTTAGCAACATAATTACCGCCAGAACTGCATCTAGTTCACGGTTTTTTTTTTTTTTTTACTATGGTTTATTGCAACGTAAATCCATCTAAGTTAGGTCTAGGTTTACGGTATCGTCGATTCACTCAGGTTATGTGTGTCGGTTTAGGACTACTAGTTCAGGTAACACAGTAAATCTGTGTATACTTAACAAATCTTATTGTAAGCTGAGCTAGGATGTTCTCAAACCGATCTTGAAGCCAGTTCAGTTTTTTTTTTTTTTTTTTATAAGAAACCATATGGGATTATTCCAAATTTCGAGAGGCTGTAACTTTTTTTTCTAAGACTTGTTTTTTTTTTTTTTTATTCATTACCATTTTTTTAGAGTCTGCTGTTATTTTTATAAAAATCTATGTTGGGGCCTTTATTGTAAACAATTACCCTAATGCCTTTCAAGGCAGGGCAATCTATTATGAGATGTTTTATGTTGTTGATGGTTTGGGAAAGGCATCTTCGACAGTTGGAGAAGGGATCCCTGAAATAATCATTTGTATTCCTGAGGGAAGGGGTGGTGCCCAGAGCGGAGCCTTGAAAGTATTGGTAATTGTAGAGAACTCCATATTGTGAATTGCTTAGATATAGTATTAAAAATATAAACTTTATTTACAAAAATGGTATCAAAAAGTAATTGTTTTTTTTGTTTTTGCATAAAAATAGTACAAAAATAGAAGCATTTTGACTTTTTAGGGTACAAATATATTTTTTTAGTTTTAGATGTTGCCAGCTTGGTGAAACATATTTTTTTTTACTGGTCACTAGACGGAGAGAAGCAAGCATTTTCTTGCAGGATCTGAAACATACAATGTTTCTCATGGTTCTTAAATTTAAGATACAGATTGGCTTTACTTGTAAACTAATAGAATAGATAGTATAAATGCAGTTATGATGAAAAGGTTTGTTAACAGGTCATTTGAAAACTGGGGTAATAGACAAGAAGACTGCTCTGAATGTGGGAGAACAAAAAAATTAAGGCTGGATTTATCCAGTTATAACACTACTAAAAACTGGTTTTTAAATATTTTGCTACAATCGTATAATTGTAATAAACTTCCCCTATTTTATAATAAATTAAAAAAATAATGATCTTATTAATGTTGCTTATTATTAAAGCGACATTATCAACACATATAGCATAAAGATACATTACGAAAGAAATCTAATATATTTTGTGATAGCGGTTCTAGTGAATGCTTATCTTCTGATTTTATGAGGTAATATTTTCTGGCACTCTCCACTTCTTATTCGTTGATTCACCTCTGAAAATGAAGATAGGTTCTAATGTTGCTTTATCGTTGGGTTAGATGTATGGAGAGTGAACATACCGATACTTACAACGGATTCACAGTAAGAGCCCTCTTCTCAGTACATGAGAATATTCGTACCACAAGTACAAGCTAAATAATGAGCTACTCAGCTATTTCAAAGATAATATCAAACAATTACAAACAAATAAAGTTTATAACAGGTAATACTTTAGGAAAGGTGTATCTCTTTAGAAGAATATGATTTAGACTTCTAAATGTTGATGGGAAGGAAAAGAACTGATAATATACACAATATCACTGGACATAATATAATAATATAATAATAATATATATATATATATATTATATATATATATTATATAGTAAACATATAATAATATATATTACTATATATATATATACTATTATATAGACGAAGAAAATTTTATCGCGTCACGGAATTGAACATAGACAATGGTACGTTAGACATATAACAGGAGGCTTAACATTAGACTGTATATATAATATTTCCGTCTATTATTGCCTAATTTATCGCAACACAGCCTGTTATGCCATCGTAGGTTGTTGCTTGACTTTGGTGGTTGATATAGATAACAAGCACCAAAGCAAGAATACGGTATCCCCAGCAAGGGGTTTCAAACACCTCCCCTTTTAGGATAGAATATTCATATATATATATATATTATATATATAATATACTATTATAATATATATATATTATATAATAATATATATATAATATATTATATTATATAATAATATATCTATATATAATATATATAATTATATATATATATATATATATATCATAACTATATATTATATATATATATATATATATATATAATATATAAATATATATATATATTATATATTTACTATATTCTATATTATATATATAATATATAACCATATATATATATATGGTGTTTTACTTATGGGATATTATATATAGTACATAGGC
>JABUQX010061792.1:67500-70000 GCA_015478945.1 Trachelipus rathkii
GCCTGGAGACTCTCCAGAACAGGAAGAAGGTGGCCTGAACCAATTTTCTCCCTTAATTTACAAGTATGACAGGTCAGTGAAATTAGTCTTTGGTTGTCCGCCAACTTCGGATCTTTCCCAGGTTTGGGAATAGGAATTACAAAAGCTGTAGTCCAAATAGATGGAAAAGAGGATTCGATCCAGTTTCTGTTATATAGATCCAGCAAAAGCGCTGATGGAAAAGGGTGAATATGACGGAGCATTATGCACAAAATCATGTCTGGGAGAAGGGCACCGTCATTGCTATTTCCGCCTTTTTAATTTCCCTCGTTACTGCAGTTTGATAATCTGCAAGTGTAAAAAGCCGGTTATATGTAAGTATGATCTTCCCCTTTCGCTGGTGAAAAGTCTGGCGGTACAGTGTTAATTCTCAATTTTTGAAAGGTTTCAGAAAGGTAAAAGAGCTCGAGTGACTAGCAAAATTATAACCTGCAAAAGTTGCTGGAGCAGAGATCGTATCGGTTATTTCAGGCCCATAACGGAGGACTATAGTGAAGAATTGTTGGAGCGACAAGATGTTTTCTGTGCAACTTTCCACACTAGAGAAAGGAGAGTAAGGGAATTGACTGTCAAAGTATAAGTTCGAAAGTATTGTTTACGTGTTTGGCATTTAATTCGACGAGATTTCGCCACAGCTGCTTTAAAGATAATCATGTTTGAAGTGGTACAGGTCCTTTTGTATTGTCTGTAGAGTTTTTCATTTCCCGGTTAGCTTGTGCACACTCTTGAGACAAAAGGGGTTGCCGAAAGCTTACCTGTGGAAGATCGCGGAATGCAAGCTTCCCCTGCTGTGATGATAACCTGCTGGAAGAGGTTAAAGGCGAGGTAGCTGCAGCATGACGAAAAGGAGCCCACTCCGCTCAGTCATAACGCCAGGTGAAAATTGGTTTTAACATTGGGCTCGGTGAAAGTTCATTTAAGGCTATTGGGTTATGGTTACTGCCATATAAGTAATCAAAGCGGGACCAGGTGAAATGATCCATAAGAAAATGGGAGCAAATGGAAATATCTATACATTTGTAGAGATTCCCGTGTTAATGCATCCCAAGAAAAAGGGGTTCTAAGAGATCCACAAGGATCTTAAACGAGGTGATAAAGTAGTAAACTCACTACTGGGAGGCAAGTAGTGAGATCGATGAACAAATGAATACGTGCTGCCACTGCATGAAGTCTAGTCCAAAGAGGGACTGGAGGATAGGGGATATACTTGGGAATTAGAATTCCTGCACCTCCCCTATCATCATTCTTTTTATAGAAGTTAGTGGCAATTTGTATTCCGGCGGTTGGAAGAAGTCATGTTAGCATATTTGAAGTTTTTGCAAACATGTGCACTTTGGTGTCCATATGTTAATTAGTTGAATAAGTTCTTCAAAATTAGAGCAGTAGCCACGACAATTCCATTGAAGGAAGGTGGTCATGCTACGTTGTTATGAATACTATGATGATAATCTTTTTGAGACAATTGCCTCTATGTGGCTAGGGATAATATTTGAGGTGGATACAGATGAGGAACAAAAGCTGAGACGTGGGGTCTCGACGAGGGGGAGCAATAAATCCTGGTGGTAAGGAATAGTCGTACAACAGAGATTTTTGTTGTGCCACCGGTTTGGATGGGGATTTTATGCGGTATTTGGTGGAGGGACTTCGATATGAATGCGAAGTAAGTTGAGCTCAAATAAGTCCATGTTATTATGTGGACTTGGTTGGTTGTTGTAAGAGCAACCAGGGTGCACATGTTTGGGGATGGGAGCGATATCAATATCTGCCAAGCAAGCAGATTCAGTGTGGAGAATATGGGGCTGTTTCCATGGAAACGGGAGAGTAAGGTGTTACCGTAAAAGTGTCATCTTTTTGAGAGGGAGTTGGAGTTGCGATATTAGAATCTCTTGGATTACGAAAGTCTCATGCTGGAGACTTTGTCACTGAGTCATCAGATGGGTTATTTTGGGAGATTGTACAATTTGAGTTAAGATGGGAGATTTTTGGGTACCATTTCATGTCGCCAACAGATCCAGAAAGTTAAGAGCGCTTGCGGTGTTTGCGTTGAACGGTCTTCCATTCATCTTCCTTTGAAGTTTAGGAAGAATTAGAAAAGGCTGTTGACTGCAATTTGGGTCAGAGATTGGATTGAAGGCTGTTTTTTGTCTATTTGAATAGTCGGCAACATAAGCAGTGCAGGCGAACAGGTTGCAGTAACTGCTCGAGTCTCGCTGGGATTTGGGGGAAGAGTTCTACTGCAATGGATTGGTGTTGGTGGGTTGACACACGGAGACGGTGGAGGTTGCTGCAATTGTAGCATAGGATTGCCTTGATCTTGTAGGATATTTGTTTTTAAGCTGGTATATGATTACTCTCCTGCTCAATTTTTGTATGGTGCGTAATTCCATAAACCTCCTATTAAAACAGGTAAGGCGGGCATTTAAGGAAAAACTCACTGTGGGGTGCTCCACAGTTTTTGAAG
>JABUQX010061792.1:75000-92500 GCA_015478945.1 Trachelipus rathkii
TTAATTAAAAGAGACTAGTGGATTCCTTTTGATTGGAGAAAAAGTACCTATACATTTTTATCAATAAATTATTTAAAGAATGGTAGCAAAAGCTTTCGACCTTTAAATTCTAGGTCCTCCTTTCAGCTGCTGTTATACATCAACTAAAATTAAAAATAATAATGAAAAATATACAAATAAAAATATCAATTTGAAAATTATTTACAAAAGTTTGGTTTTAAGTTTTTTGAAAAAAGGTGAGGATGCAGAATGTTTGTTTATGATGGATCTATGTGTGAGTCTTTTCTTTGTATATTGTAATTGTTGGAATTTGTTATACAATAGGATTCAGAAAGTTTTCTAAGTTGTAGATTGTCAATGTGAATAAATGGGTGTCATGTGGTTAATGTTTTATGTTTTTAAAATGGAATTTTGGGTGGTTGGGGGGGGGAATTTTTTCTATGAAGGTAAGGGCAGAAATTAGGGTTTATCTTGGAGAAGGGTCATTTTAGTTGATAATTACGTTCGGGATAAATCATGTGTTTCTCCAATGTATAGGTTGTTACAGTTGGCACAGGGAATTTTGTATACACATTGGGAAGTAAAGGAATCAGAATGAGTACGAGGTTTGAAGATGTTTTTGAAAGGAAGTACATTGGAGGAAGAAACAAGGATAGATTTGGGTAGGAATTTTTTACATATGTTGTGAGATGTGGTGGGTAGAGGGAGATATGAAGTGTGTGTGTTGTCTTGTCTTCTTGGATTAGTGTAAAAGGTGTTCTTTGCTTTACGGAGGGCATTATTAATGATGTGGTGTGGATAAGATAATTTACGAAAAGTTGAAGAAATTAAGTTAAATTCGGATTGCAAATGGAGGGGGGAACAAATCCTGAGTGCTCTAAGGAAAAGAGAAGATAAAGTGCCAATTTTAGTGTTTAGTGAGTGGGAAGAGAACCTTATAAATTTATGATAAATATCTAAGAAAATTTTCTTCTATTCAAAAGGAATCTACTAGTCTCTTATAATTAAGGCATTATAATCTTATTATTACTATTGGCGTCCTAAGCTATTTTGATTTTAAAACTATAATAATATATATGATAATAATATATATATATTATATATTTAATATATACTATATAATATATATATATATTAAAAATATATATATATATATATATATATATATATATATATATATATATATATATATATATATATATATAATATATTAGTGATAGACTCGGATGTCAAAATTTGACTGTTTGCGGATGCGGATGCGAATGCGGATCTTAAAGAGGAATGAGGATGCGGATGCCCGGATCTTAAAAGTAGATGGGCATGCGGATGCGGACTGTTGATACTCTTTGAAGTTTGAAATTAAAAATATATAATATTATATATATAATATATATATATATATATATACTATATATATATATATATATATATATATTATATATAATATAATATATATATATATAATATATTAGTGAATGCAGGTAACATCCGCAATCCGCAGAGCATCCGAACCTAAGAAAGATCCGCATCCGCTCCGCATTCCGCGCTTTGGCCCAGCGAGTGTGTGCGGATGTTTATTGTCGAGTTTTTTTCATAAAGAATTTTATAATAAAAATTACTTAAGATAAATCTGGAAATGAAAATGAAAATGAAGTTGAAGGCAATTCAAAAACGGCTTAATAATAATCCATATCTTAATGTTATCAAGGACATTCCAACTCGCTGGAATAGACACTTCATATGGTGGAAAAAATGGTATGCTCAAAGAACCTCTTGCTTCGTACGCCAGTTCGTAATCCAAAGTTAACATTCTTACTAATGTGAAAAAAATGACTTCGTATTCACACTGCATTAAGCCTATTGAAACCATTTGAAGAACTACCCCAAAAAATCAGCGCCTCTACAGCTTCTGTCTCCGATGTAATACCATTAATCTCAACTCTAAAGGAAGCATTTTGAACCAGCTTCAAATGAAAAATGATGACGGTTTAAAAAAAAATGAAAGATGAAATTAAACTAGAGCTAGGAAAACACTTTGGTTCTGTTGGAAAGTAAATGACCATGATAATTATTGCAACTAAATGGTGATGCGCATTATAAGGTAATTATTACCTGTGAGAAATATCGGTTGATGCCAACTGCTGCAATTTGAAAAAATTGCACCCACTGCTCATTGGGGATTTCTCGCACCCATTAAAAGGAAATCCGTGTTTTTGAGAACCAAGGCCTTCTACAAGTAATCAATAACAGAGTCCCTGGAAGAATTTCTACGTCCAGTAGTGATGAAGAAAGACACGCATTGCCAAAAGATATAGTGTAAATGATTGAAAACTATCACCCAAGAAAAACTAGATATCAAATGATGATCCTGTCACGATGGTGGAGAAGTTAAGCAATGTTTACCGCACGCATGAGTAAACTTGCAAGGAAATAATTGACCTGTCTCCAACTTAATGTTCCAAGTGAGAAGAGTATTTAACATGCTAAATTATATTATGATGAAAATTAGAAACATACTCCTCTACCAGTAAAAGGCAGAAAAATTGATGTTTTCTCAAAGCACAACCTCCTATATTGAATTTAACAACCACAGATATGTGACATTGTAAAGTCTTTTCATTATTGGCGGAGGTTGGGGAAAAGAGGTTGGTTGGGTGGAATTGAGTTTTTGGTCCCGGTCCCGTAAAGCGTACCCTGGTAACGCATTATATGAATAGATTGTGGCTAAAAACTCTCTCTCTCTCTCTCTCTCTCTCTCTCTCTATATAATATATATATATATATTATATATATTATCATATATATATAATATATATATATATATATATATATATATATATATATATATATATATATTTTAATATAAAAAAATATAATTATTAGACATATATTTTCCAAAAACCATCCGCATCCGCATCCGCAATCCGCGGATGTTAAAATCAATAGCCGCAATCCGCAATTTTGCTCTTCAGAATTAAAGATGAATTTTTTTAAATAAATTAAATTATATTTTTTTTCTGTATTTTGAGGCTGCTATCAATGTTACATTATTTTATTCTCTTATATATATATATATCATATGGCAAGCTTTGATGTTCAAAGTTTATTTACTAATGTGCCATTAGAAGAGACTTTAGAAATCATTTTAAATTCTTTGTTTAAGAATTCGTCTACAGTTCATGGCCTTGATTTACTAAGTTTTAGGGAGTTACTCTACATATCAACGAAGGATATAATATTCTTATTCAATGGTAGTTTTTATAAACAAATTGATGGTGTTGCTATGGGTAGTCCTCTAGGCCCAACTCTTAGCAACATCTTCATGTGTTTTTATGAAGAAATTTGGCTTAATGAATGCCCACATGAATTTAAACCTGTTCTTTATCGAAGATATGTTGATGACTCTTTTCTTCTTTTTAAGTCCAATGATCATATTGACAAATTTTTACAATACATCAACTCCAAACATCAGAATATCAAATTCACAGTTGATGTTGAGAAGGATAATTGTCTGGCTTTTCTTGATATCAAAGTATATAAGGACGACAACAAATTCCACACTAGCGTTTTCAGGAAACCTACTTTTACTGGATGACAAAATAAATTATAATTCTTTCATTCCTCAATATTTTTAAAATTAACTTAATTAGGACACTTTTTGATAGAGGAATTCAGATTTCATCCCTCTTATGTTAATCTCTCAAATGAAGCTAGAAATTCCCTGAAATTCGTTTTTATGAAGAATAGGTTCCAGAATTTTTTTTGGATTGATAAAACTTCCGTAAATTACTGTCTTTCAAAATTTACAAAATAAATCCTCATACTAGGATGATAGTTCCAAGGATAGATATTCAAGTATTTAAGTTACCTATTCATTGGATCAAGAGTTACAAAAGCGAAAACCGTAAATTGATTCACTTGGATACCGATATATTTTCTGCAACCATATTCGCATTGTCACTATTGTACTGATTTGTAAATCGACCGATATTTTAAATTCAAAGATAAACTTCCTATTCCTCTGTGTTCTTCAATAATTTATCAATATAAATGTGGTGACTGTGATGACCCCTATATAGGAAAAACAATTCGACACCTTTCCACACGTACTGCTAATCATAATGGTATTTCAGTTCAGAACCCTTGATCATCCCTTCATCATCCACCCTTTCAGATATAAATGCCTCATTCTCTTCCGTGAAAAATCATCATATTCATGATACAAATTCTAGTATATTGGCCGGCAAGCTGAGGAGACTCTGATCTTCCTTTTGCTTGGAATCCTTATATATTTGCATCTTTAAAAACCCAATTTAAAGAAAGATTTAAATATTAATAGCTTAATACTACTGAAGTGAAATTTTGTCTCATTCGTGAACAATTTTTTTTACAATCTATACTCTTATCAATAGGTTTAATATTATTTTATTTAATTTTTAATTTTTATATCTATTTATTTGTCTATTCTTATCATTGTATTATCAACCTTGAAAATGGGAAGCTGTTGTCTTACCCGAAACTAGTCGGTAATAAATATTTCTTTTAAAATGTTTAAATATGTCTTGGTCATTCTTGCTATTATATATATATTAATTAGTATATATAATACTATAATATATTATTATATATATATATATATAATATATATATATATATATATAATATATATATAATATGGGTAAATATATGTTTTACACAGCCACACTACCCATTCTCCATGGACAAAGAGATGACATTATTTTATAATATATATATATATATAATACTATATATATTATATATATATATATATATAATATATATATATATATAATATATATATATAATATATATATATAATATATATATTATATATATATATAACTATATATATATAATATTATATATACAGTATATACAGAAATCCGAAAATTCAAATTACAATTATTTCCCAATAATACTCCCAATATAAAGATCCAAAATAATATTTTATTTATAATGCATTTAATTCAAAAGTCAGATGTAAAAACATCTCATTCATCCTCCCTTTTCAATAAGAGGATGCGGATGCGGATGCGGATGTGCCGTTAAAGTGAGGATGCGGATGCGGATGTCAATTAGGGTGCGGATGTTCCGCAAATGCGGATGCGGATGCGGTGTCATGTCCATCACTAATATATATATATATATAGTAATATATTATAATATATATACTATATATATATATATATAATATATATATTTATATAATATATATATATATATACAGTGGCGGCTCGTGAACCGAAAAAATGGGGAGGCACTTTCAATATATAATTAATAATATAATAAATATGATAATATATATATATATATATTATAATATATATTATATTATATATATATATATATATAGTATATAATATTATATATATATAATATATATATTTAATATATATATAATATATATATCATATCAAAAAGATATATTGTGAATAATGTTTATGTACTTTTATATATATATATATATATATATATTAACCGTGAAAGCTCTTTCCTCTTATTGTCTGCTGTTCAACGCGGAGGTATAATAATTAATAAAGATTTTCTTAATTTTATATTCATACATGACAATTTCCTTCTTGACTGTAACCACCATTAATTAGTTGAAAAAAAAGACTTTATAAATATAATTTTAACATACAGCTTGTTAATCTCCATATCAATAATTAAATTTTATAAAGCTAAATCACATGAAAACCGGGAAAAAACAAATACATATTTCAAATCTTGAGACAAAAATAAACAAATTAAAGGTGCATGTTAAATGAATGAGTCACAGAGATTTTACTCTCCATCAGCGGGATTCGAACACTGGAACTCCGCGTTGCTGAGTTAACAGTAAACCGGATGCTCCAACCACTAAGGCCCATCCACGTCCCGCAAAAAAGACGCTTCAAGCTTAGTATTTTAAAGCTCCCGGTTTTCTCATCCCATAAATGCTGAGTACTCAAATGATTACGACATTTTTCAAACCTAAATCTTGAAAATATAAACACATAAACCTTGAAAACACACGTAACCTGCTTGATTAAAATGTTGCAAAACAATAACAGACCAGGATAAATCGTACCCACGAGGTATCAACCCTACCAATAATTTAAAACCGAAGGAAGTTTCTCTTTAACCATCTGTACAGTTCTAGCCATGGCCTGTCCCGTCCGGCAATTACACCTTGGTTTCAAGAGTCAAATACTAATCTCCTTTTAATCCATGCAATGCGTGGATCCAAAAAACCTTGGCAAAACTCAGTTTATTCATACGTAGTTCCAATAATTTCAGCATATCACAAAACCACGTATGCATTCTTATGTTATTGACAACACAGTTTCATCATGAGGGAGGATGGCCATCTACCTTGCAGTTTAGAGTTAAACCTAGACTGATTGACAGGGTGATCCAAAATACAGCTCTCTACATGCACGAACTTAGCGTTGCCCCCGCATGAGTCCCCAATCTGGGACTTTTTCCTTCGCTTCTCACACCTTGGCAATCCGGTCTCAATATAGTAAATTTTAGTATACTCTCTCTCTATCTCCTCTCTCTCTCTCTCTCTCTCTCTCTCTCTACTCTTCTTCTCCTCTCTCTCTCTTCTATATATATATATATATATATATATATATTATATATATATATCTAATATAATTATATATATATATATATATATAACAATATATATATATTAGTATAGGGGCACACTGACGGCCAAACTGAAAATGGCTGCCAGATTTGTCGGCTAAATCTGGCACCATCTAATCGTAATTTGCGCTTTTTTGGTACTTTTTTACTAATTTTTACAATTTTTTTTACTAATTTTGCTACATTTTTAGCATTTTGTCAGATTTATCGCTAAATCTGGCAATCTAATCCGTTAAATTTGACCTTTTTAGCATTTTCTGGCGCTTTTTAGCATTTTTAGCTACTTTTTTTTAGCATTCTGTCCATAATTCAGGTCAAGATCCCCAACTCCGGAGAATTTTGGGGATTTTCCCCATTGGCAGCCCTGCACGTCGAAAGCAAAGACTTGAAAACCACTTACGGAGATTTTGGAAATTCCAGTCATGTCGACAGCTGACTTGGAAATTTCCATCATTTCATTAGATTTTGACGTTTGATACGTCAAACCTAGGGTTTTTAAGGTCGGTGAGACCGAATTTAAGGTCTGGAAGACCGTTTTCAGAGGTTTAGTCCCCCAAAAAGGGGGGCGGAGACCCCCAAAGGGGGTTTTTGGTTCCTAGAAGGATTTAAATGATCGATAGATCATTTTTGATGGTTCCAATCGATTTATCGTGAATCGAATTAACGCCTATATCGATGTTAAAATGTCCTTTCTATGTGGTCTGGTTGGCATTTAACAATGAAAAATATAATCGAAAGAAAATAATTACAATAATTAACATTCGATTAATCGCTGTAGTATTCCACCATCCGGCGCTCCTACAGCTTTTTCTCAAAAAGTATAAGAGCTATAGGTCTGAAACTTGGAATATAAGCTATGTATGGGATAAGCTCGAAACCGTGTAAATTTCAAGTCTGTAGGATGTATATAGAGGGGGGTCACCCCCGAGAGCGTAGCCGCTACGCCCGCGTTTATACCCTTTTGGCTTTCCAAACCCGAGATTGAGTTAAGCCTAACGGGTAATCATCGAACCAGGTGTTCGATGCGCGTGAGAGAGAGAGAGAGAGCGCGCGCGCGTGCGCATACACATACACCCAATGTTATTATTATTATTATTACGTCGAAGATTCGATTTCCGAAGGAAATCGAATCTGAGTTCGAAAAACGATCCTGTAAGGGATCGGTTTTTTTTATACCCGCACTCCGACTTGCTTCCGCCGAGGTTGCTCTCTTTCACCATCCGGTTCTGAGTCCAATATATATCTATGAAGGTTAGAGTTATCGTATTGGGTTAAAATTTGGAGGATGGTTATATGGTGATGTAAGCTCATCTTAGACGTGATTACGTCCCCCCTGCGTCCCCCCGTAGGGGGACCCCACCCCCCTAAAAAAAAAATTAAAATGCCCGTAGAAGACTGAAACTTGGAGACAGGGTGGAGGAGTCGGAATCGGGGACGGAGTGAGTTGGATTCGGCCTTCGAGTCCAGAGACCCTACAGGAGGGGGGTCTCAGTTGAAAAAAAAGAAGATAGAAATCGCCATGGAAATGCAAACAGAGGCAAGAAAGAGAAGAAAGGAAGAAGAAAGGAAGGAGAGGAGGAAAGGAGGAAGGAAGAAGGAAGAAGAATGAGGAGACGTCTGAGAAGGATTCAGAGTTGATAGTGGCCACGGTGCTGGAGCCACTGCGGTGTCGAATTAATAAACAGAGTTGGTGTCCTTATATATGTATTGGGATCATCTGTAGATTTCGAAAATAATGGTTTCAGAACCATCAAGAAAACAAAAATAAAAAAATTAATAAAAATTTCTTATTCTTTTTGTTTATAAACTTACAATTTTACGTTTTTACATACCCTCTAAATCAGTAAATCACTAAAATCAACCATCTATCCCAACCACCCTCCTATCCATCTGTGATCTATTGATCCATTGATTAAGGTCAAATTTTTACTAAAATCTTTTAACGTTTTACATAACCTAAAATCAGTAAATCAGTACAATCAAAATCAAACACCATCCTACCTTCCTGTCACCCTCCTGACCCTTTTGTAATCTATTGATCTATTGATTAAGGTCATTATTTTTTACTAAAATTGTAACGTTTTACCTACCCTAAATCAGTAATCAGTAAATCAAACCTACCATCCAGCCACCATCCCGCCTCCCCTCCTGTCCATCCCTTGATTCTATTGATGATAATGACTAATTGGATTCAAGTCCTATTTGAGTATCATTTCGGATAAACATAAACAAAAATCAAATGTTAATTATACAAAGATCAGACAATATATGCTGACGTAACAAAGTTTTTCACATTAATAAAGCTTACTTAGCATCTTCTGAACTATGAATATAACCCACGAACGAGAAACCTAACAATCTTAAACAGGACATCAAACGGTTAACGTAACAGGAGTCTAACACTTAACAAACAGTAAAGTAACTAGCAAAACATCCAAAGACGTACCCTATTCACACTTTGTCAGCATATCTCTAACATATATTTCGTTAACCTTACACTGTCCAGTAACATTTAACAAAAATTTATCACAACATTGGGATTAATTATCATCACTGATCAAATCCGAAATACTCTCTAACATAATAAGAAGTTTCCTCTCAATAAAGTCTAACATGACGTAACAGGAACTAAGAAAATAATGTAGCAAGACAAACCTAACACATCTTAAGCAGGAATAACCAGTCAACATTAACAAAGTTCCACACTTAACAAACAGTAAAAGTAACTAACACGGCACACAAAACGTACTATTCTTACTTTTCAAGCATATCTCCTATCATTAACGTTAACCTTACCCTGACACAGTAACATCACATTAATAAAGCTACTTAGCATCATCTGAACTATGAATATAACCCACAAGGACAAACTTAGCACACCTAAACAGGAATAAACAGCCAACGTTAACAAAGTTTCACTCTTTAACAATACAGTAAAATAACCAACATACATCCAAAAACGTAAACTTATTCACACTTGGTCAATGCATGTCTCTAACATAACAAGGTTAATTTTACATTACACAGTAACTTTAGCAAAATTTACCATAACCTTGCGTAATTATCATACAGACCAAGAAAGTATGCAACCGTAACAAAGTTTTCACATTAAGAAAGCCAACCGGTAACATGGCGCAAGAACTAAGAATATAGATATACGACAAGCCTGAACACATCTTAAGCAAGAATAAACTGCTAAACATTAACACAGGTAACAAACTTACCAACAGTAAAAGTAACTAACAAAGAAACTCACAAAAACATAATCCATTCCTACTTTATCAATGAAATTGATGACAATTTAATTTTAACATTAACATAGTAAATATTTTAAACAAAAAATTTACATAACCTAACCTAACCAGCATAATAAATAGATGGATAAAAGACAAACAAAGAAAGTTTTTAATTCTCTGTAAAGCTCAACTATGAACATAACATACTTAACACACAGACAACGGCTGGCAACGAATAACATCCAGCCCCAACGTTTAAACAACAAAGCGTACATAAGGGACGTAAAACAAGTTTTCAGGTGTATAACATATAATTTTTCAAATAAAAAAGAATCATTAAATAAATAAATACATTCATACATATAAGTTTTTATGATTTAAATATATTAATCATCTAATCAGGGGCGACATAGGATTCTGTGTAAAAATTTGAGCAAGTTCTTATATGTTTCTCCAGAGATCACCCCATCCGATAGGATGTAAGCATAAATACAACCTGCGGCACTAAACCATTTTTCTGCATATTTCGGTTCAACAGCACTCACTCGCTCACGCCAGAGAGAAGTAAACGTGTCCTGGCTGATAGTTATTAAGGCATTTCTGTATACAGCATTATACGACGGGAAACCACATGTTTCGGTGTAAATATCATAGATTACACCATGAGCTATATGAATTAAGTCCTCGAGTATGTCAACATCTTTAAGATGAGACTTTAAGTCGTTTTTCACATCAAACAAAGCTGTTATATTTGCAAATGTCTGAACAGTGAAACCTATACATGTACGCATGAATGTGACAGCATCATTAGGTTTCCAATAGTTGCTTACATCAATACTTTTAACATTATCAGATGCAGTGAAAGCAACATCTATTCTATTATAACCGCTCAAGCTGTCACCTCTGATTTCATCAAGAGACGATGTCGCAGATGACACATACTCGGCCTTTATCCAAGCTTCAAGGCTGTCGATAATCTTGAGGAATTCTTCAACCGATATGATTAAAGGTATATTACTTGCACCACCAATTGGAATACAGGTAATATATTGCTCTCCATATCGTTTTACGAAAAAATGTAAAATGGACACATCGTTTGGGTATTACAAAGGTCTCGTAAAGAGGACGTCCGTAGGAGCAGAACGAGAGGTCATCATACCAACATAACGAAAAATGTCTTACTGGAGAAATTCGTATGTATAAACAATCTAAAAGGTAATGGAGATCTCTTTCTTTCAAACGCAATCAGAAGAAAAGTAAAAACCAAGAATTACGACGTACGAACCGAGCCATATCAGTTCACAAAGGGTATATATTCTCGTTAGATAACAACAACAACACAATAATAGTACAAAATAAGTTTCTTTATATACTAACCATCTATATGCCAACGTAACATTGTTTTCACATTAATAAAGCTAACATTAGCATTACCAGAAACAAGAATAATATTGTACAATGACAAAACCTAAAACACCTTACATCGAATAAATAACTAACATTAACAAAGTTCCATACTTAACACAAGTAAAGTAACTTAAGCACGTACAAAACGTAACCTATTCATGATTTTTTTTCCAGCATATCTCTAACATATCAATGTTAATTTTACATTAACATCGTAACATTTAACAAAAGTTTAGCATAAACCTGTCTAATCATCATACTGGCAAAGAATATAATGCTGACGTAACAAATGTTTTACATCAACTTCGGTAACATTTTAACAAAAAAAAATTCATCATAACCTCGTCTAACTATCATAATCTCCACGAATAATTGCAAACATAACAAAGTTTAACCAAAACATAACAAAAAATAACAAATTTTAACCCTGACATAGCATAAAAATACCTTCTTTGAATAAAATATCACAGTAAAGCGTAATAGTTTGCTGATATTAAAGCAGTAAATCAGTAAATCAGTAATCAAACCACCCATCTCTGCAGTCCCCTACCCATACCCCCAGGCTGTGATCGTATTGAGCTTTGATATCAATCAAATAATTTTCGAGTAAATCATTTTTGGATAAACATAACCATAAAAATAAGTTCTTTATATAACTTGACCTACGATATACAACCACAAAGTTTTAAGCATCAAATAAACTGACATATCATTACGCGCAACTAGGAATATAATGTACAAATGCAGACCTAACATACCTCGCGTATGAATAACAGCCTAGATCCTGGAAAATTCCCTACTTTTCAAAGGTAAAGTGGCTAACAGGTCATACAATACTCGATATGTTCCCACTTTTCGCTCATATCAGCAACAGGTAAAGCAGTATTATCTAACAAATCCCCTTAACAAAGTACCCAATCTATCAAAGATACCACCATCTTGAACTATGAATTGAAACTACCTTCATGCAAAGTGTCACTCGTTTCGAGTATAAAATCTATTTGACCTATGAATAAACGTAGACATAGAAAATTCTAGGCAAACCTATATTAAACATTAATCAAACCGAAAAACAACCTAGGCCACGTTTCTAAACACATCGATCGCAGCTTAACACAGATTATCTTACATAAAACTCATCATTTCTCTAACAAATCAGTGTTATTTCCACATAGTCATAGTAATATTAACATAACGTACCTAACTTACGGAATAAACAGTTTTCATCAACCAAGAGTTTAAAGAACAACATTACCTTTCCGAGGAAGAAACCCAGGGGATGCGCCACATGAAAGGGTGTGAATCCTGCGAGGGGTTGATCACACACCCGAACGGGGTGTAAAGGCGGGCTTTTACCCCTCCGAAGGAGGGGTAAGGCCTCAGCCCTTCACTTTGTTAAGGGATTTTGTTAGATAATATGGCTTTACCTGTTGTTGATATGAGCGAAAAGTGGGAACATATCCGAGTATTGTATGACCTGTTAGCAACTTTACCTTTGATAAGTAGGGAATTTCGATCTTAGCTGATATATCATGACGCGAGGTATGTTAGGTCTGCATTTGTACATTATATTCATAGTTGCGGTAATGATATGTCAGCTTTATTGATGCTAAAACTTTGTTGGTTGATCATATATTCGTAGGTCAGTATATAAAGAACTTATTTTTATGTTAATGTTTATCCCAAAATGATACTGAAATATGATTTGAATCAATGAGCTCAATAGATCACAGCCTGGTGGGGATAGGTAGGGGACTGCAGAGATGGTGGTTTGAATTTACTGATTTACTGATTTTACTGCTTTAATAATCAGTAAACTATTACGCTTTACTGTGAAGTTTGATCAAAAGGATAATTTTTTAGGTTCAGACTTTATGAAATTTTGTCATTTTTTGTTATGTTTGGTTAAAACTTTGGTTTGTTTGCAATTATTTCGATGGGATTATGATATTTAGACGAGGTTTTGATGAATTTTTGTTAAAATGTTACGAAGTTGATGTAAAACATTTGTTACGGCAGCATTATATTCTTTGTCGGTATGATGATTATGACAGGTTTATGCTAAACTTTGTAATTGTTACGATGTTAATGTAAATTAACCATTGATATGTTAGAGAATGCTGGAAAAAAGGTATGAATAGGTTACGTTTGTACGGTGCGTTAGGTAACTTTACTTGTTGTTTAAAGTATGGAACTGTTAAATGTTAGTAGTTTATTCGATCGTAAGGTATGGTAGGTTTTGTCATTGTGCAATATATTCTTAGTTCTGGTATGCATTGTAGATATATTTTGTGGCGGAAAATAGGTTCGTGACAAATTGTTCTATGCTCTCTTTTAAACATGTTATTTTTTGTACTTGTTATTGTTGTTGTTGTTGGCTGTCTAACGAGAATATACCTTTTGAACTGATATGGCTCGTTCGTACGTCGTATTCCTTGTTTACTTTCTCTGATTGGTTGAAAAGAAGAATCCATTAAAGTTTTAGATCCATTTATACATACGAATTTCCTCAGTAAAACAGACATTTTTCGTTATGTTGGTATGATGACCTCTCGTTCTGCTCCTACGGACGTCCTCTTTACGAGAAACCTTTTGTAAAACCAACGATGTGTCATTTACATTTTCGTAAACGAATGAGAGGGCAATATATACCTGTATTCCAATTGGTGGTGCAAGTAATATACCTTTAATCATATCGGTTGAAGAATTCCTTAAGATTATCGACAGCCTTGAAGCTTGGATAAAGGCCGAGTATGTGTCATCTGCGACATCGTCTCTTGATGAAATCAGAGGTGACAGCTTGAGCGGTTATAATAGAATAAGATGTTGCTTTCACTGCATCTGATAATGTTAAAAGTATTGATGTAAGCAACTATTGGAAACCTAATGATGCTGTCACATTCATGCGTACATGTATAGGTTTCACTGTTCAGACATTTGCAAATATAACAGCTTTGTTTGATGTGAAAAACGACTTAAAGTCTCATCTTAAAGATGTTGACATACTCGAGGACTTAATTCATATAGCTCATGGTGTAATCTATGATATTTACACCGAAACATGTGGTTTCCCGTATAATGCTGTATACAGAAATGCCTTAATAACTATCAGCCAGGACACGTTTACTTCTCTCTGGCGTGAGCGAGTGAGTGCTGTTGAACCGAAATATGCAGAAAATGGTTTAGTGCTGAGTTGTATTTATGCTTACATCCTATCGGATGGTGTTGTCTCTGGAGAAACATATAGAACTTGCCCAACTTCACAGAATCCTATGTCGCCCCTGATTAGATGATTAATATATTTAAAATAAAAACTCTATGTATGAATGTTTATTTATTTAATGGTTCTTTTTATTGAAAAATATATGTTATACACCTGAAAACTTGTTTTACTGTTCCCCTTATGTACGCTTTGTTGTTTAAGATGTTGGGGCTGGCTGTTTATTCGTGCTGTCCGTGTGTGTGTGTGTGTGTGTGTTCATAGTTAGCCTTACAGAGAATAAAAACTTTATTTTGTTTGTCTTTATCCATTATGTATTATGAGGTTAAGGTAGGTTTGCTAAATTTTTTGTTAAATATTACTATGTTAATGTAAAATTAACATTGTCGGGGTGGAGATATGTTTGATAAAGTACGAATGGTTTATGTTTTTGTGAGTCTTGTTAGTTAGTTTTACTGTTGATAAGTTTGGATCTTTGTTAATGTTAGCAGTTTATTCTTGCTTAAGATGTGTTAGGTTTGTTGTTGTACATTATTTTCTTAGTTCTGGCCGTGTTACGGTGGCTTTCTTAATGTGAAAACTTTGTTATGTTAGAGTATACTCCTTGGTCTGTATGATAATTACGCAAGGTTATGGTAAATTTTTGCTAAATGTTACTGTGTCTTTGTAAGATTAACATTGTTATGTTAGAGACATGCTTGACCAAGTGTGAATAAGTTACGTTTTGGATGTTATGTTAGTTATTTTAAACTGTTTGTTTAAGAGTGGAAACTTTGTTTAATCGTTGACTGTTTTATCCTGTTTAAGATGTTTAGGTTTGTCGTTGTGGCGTTATATCAAGTTCAGATGTGCTAAAGTAAGGCTTTATAATGTGATTGTACTGTGTCCAGGGTAAGGTTAACGTTAATATGATAGAGATATCCTTGAAAAGTGTGAATATGGTACGTTTTGTTGCAGCTGTTTTAGTTACTTTACTGTTGTTAAGTGTGGACTTTGTTAATGTTGACTGCTTATTCTTGCTTAAGATGTGTTAGGTTTGTCTTTGTACATTATTTTCTTAGTTCATGTTACGTCATGTTAGCTTTATTGATGAAGGAAACCTATTTATGTTAGCAGTATATTCGTTAAATCAGTATGTATTAAATCAATGTTGTGATAAATTTGTTAAATGTTACTGTCAGTGTAAGGTTAACGATAATATGTTAGAGATAATGCTTGACATAAGTGTGAAATAGGGTACGCTCTTTGGATGTTAATGCTAGTATATCTTTACTGTTGTTAAGTGTAGAACTATGTTAACGTTAACCGTTTATTCCTGTTTAAGATGTGTTAGGTTTCTCGTTGTGGGTTATATTCATAGTTCAGATGATGCTAAGTAAGCTTTATTAATGTGAAAACTTTGTTACGTTCACATATATTCGAAGGTTATTTAGTATAAAAGAACTTGAATTTTATGTTATGTTTTATCCGAAAATGATACTCGAAATATGACTTGAATCAATAGATCAATAGATCAATAGATCAAGGATGGACAGGAGGGAGGCGGGATGGTGGCTGGATGGAGGTTTGATTTACTGATTTACTGATTTAGGGTATGTAAAACGTTACAATTTTAGTAAAAAATATGACCTTAATCAATAGATCAATAGATTACAACTGAACAGGAAGGTGACAGGAAGGTAGATGGATGGTGTTTGATTTACTGATTTACTGATTTAGGGTATGTAAAACGTTACAATTTTAGTAAAAATTTGACCTTAATCAATAGATCAATAGATCACAGATGGTCAGGAGGGAGGTTGGATAGTGGTTTGATTTAGTGATTTACTGCTTTAGGGTATGTTAAAAACGTAAATTTGTAAGTTTATAAACAAAAAGAATAAGAAATTTTATTATTTTTTTTTTTTATTTTTATTTTCTTGATGGTTCTGAAACCATTATTTTCGAAATCTACAGATCCAATAACATATATAAAGACACCAACATTGTTGTTATACGACTGTTTATTAACTCGACACCGCAGTGGCTCCAGCACCGGGGCCACTATCAACTCTGAATCCTTCTCAGACGTCTCCTCATTCTTCTTCCTTCTTCCTTCCTCCTTTCCTCCTCCTTCCTTTCTTCTTCCTTTCTTCTTCTTCTTCTTCCTCTGTTTTGCATTCCATGCATTTCTTCTTCTTTTTTCAAACTGAGACCCCCTCCGGTGGGGTCCCTGGACTCCGAAGCCGAATCCAACTCCAACTCCGTCTCCGATTCCGACTCCTCCACCCTGTCTCCAAGTTTCAGTCTTCTACGGGCATTTTAATTTTTTTTTTAGGGGGTGGGGTTCCCCCCCGACGGGGGGAACGCAGGGTGGGACTGTAATCCAGTCTAGATGAGCTTTACATCACAATATAACCATCCTCCAATTTTAACTAGACCAATACGATAACTCTAACTCAGAAGATATATATTGGACTCAGAACCTTTGGATGTGAGAGCCAACCTCGGCGGGAAAGCAGTCGAGTGCGTAAAAAAAAACCGATCCCTACAGGGATCGTTTTTTCGACTCAGATTCGATTTCCTTCGGAAATCGAATTTAGAATAATATAATATAACATTGGGTGTATGTGTATGCGCACGCGCGCGCTCGCGCACTGACGCTGCTCTCTCTTTCACGCGCATCGAACACCTGGTTCGATTGATTACCCGTTAGGCTTAACTCAATCTCGGGTTTGCAGCCACAAAGGGTAATAAAACGCGGCGTAGCGTTACCGCTTCTCCGGGGTGACCCCCCCTATACACCTACAGACTGAAATTTACACGGTTTTGAGCTTATCCCATACATAGATTATATTCCAGTAGTTTTCAACCTATAGCTCTATACTTTTTGAGAAAAGCTGATATGCGAGCGCCGGATGGTGGATACTACACAGCGTTAATCGAATGTTAATTATTGTAATTATTTTTCTTTCGATTATATTTTCATTGTTAAATGCCA
>JABUQX010061793.1:0-10000 GCA_015478945.1 Trachelipus rathkii
GATGATGGTAATGAGTGAGGACAGTCCGCGGTGTGAAATTACGTTGGATTGTGAGCAATTGGAACAAAAATCTGTTTAAATATTTTGGTTATAAGTTTAATGGATAGTGAAAGGCTGATGCAGAATGTAGTAGGAAAATTGTGAATTGTAGGAAGGTGACTAGTGTAATTAAATCCTTGGTGAATACAAAGGGACTAAGTTTTGAGTGCGCTGGGTTTTGCATGAAGGTATGTTGTTATCTGTGTTAATGTATAGTAGTGAAACTATAGTGCGGAATGAGAAATATAGATCTAAGGTACAATCTGTTCAGATAGATATAATCTTAGGGGCGTGTTATGTGTGAGAAGAATTGACAAAATAGGGAATGAACGTGTTTGGAAGTTGTGTGGTGTGAAGAAAGGCATAAATGAGAGAATAAACGAGAGTACATTAAGATGGTGTGGTCATATGGAAAGGATTGATGATTGTCGTTTGGTTAAGCGGATGCATAGTGGTGAGTGCGCTATGATGTAAATCGAGCGGCTGTGAGACCGAAGAAAAAGTTGATTGAGTCAGTAAATCAATGTGAGCTTGGTAGAGGTGAGAAGAAAGGTGCATAATAGAAGTGAATGGATGGGCTTTTGTAAGGTAGTATGGTTGTTGGCCTGGCCCTAGGGATGAACCCAACTTTGGCGAGATACCGCAGTGAGGGTCCGTCGAAGTCTTGTAAAGCCCTAGGGTGGATTGTTTTTTCATTGCGATTTCTCACGTAAGGGTATTGTGTAAACGGTAAGAAGTTGCTTTCCCTTCGACTTACGTCATGCTCTTCTACTTAACTATCCTATTTCCGTGCATGTTATACATCCTACCCTACATCTAGTGGGAAGGAAAGGGAGGATAAAGAAAAAAAGAAATATATATATATATATATATATATATATATATATATATATATATATATATATATATATATATATATATATATATATATATATATATATATATATATATATATATATATATACCGTTAACCGGGGTAAATTCAGAATCCTGGGGCAATTGTAGTTATGAAATATTTTTGTTTCTTGAGTATTTCTCAGGGATTTTGTTCTAATATAATGGAAGAACTTTATTAAAGTTTAAATGTGTTAGGCACCAGATAATACGACGCTTAAAATACGACTCTTCTGAGACCTCACGAACGCCTGTTGCGTAGGTTAATGAGTAGTGATTTGTTCCATCTATTTGAGCACTTTCAATTTTCTTGTTACAGTTAAGGGAAAATATCAAAATCATATCTCTTGAAATCTCTGAGTTTCATATCAGTTAGTCCTCATTAACTTGTATTAAAGGTGGAAAGATTTCACTAATGAATAATGTTAATTGTTCAATAGTTTCACAGTACTTCGTTTATAAAATAATAATGAACTATCAGTTTAAGATGCTATGATATTGATAGACATTTGTCGTGATGTGGTCATTTTTCTAGATACTTAACTGGAATTGATTATTGCTTTGACGAAAGGGGTCCTTCCGAAGTATATATTCAATTTTCTTAGTCCTTTATAGAAAAGCTTATTAACTTTGGTTTGATTTTGACTGTTCTACTATTAAATATTTTCTTGAACTGAAGTTCCGTTTCAATTTGCAAATATTTGTAAACAAGTACTTAGGAATTAAATACATATATTCGATTCTTTTAAAACTACAACTTTCTACTTTTATCATCATAATAAGATACATCCACATCCGCAAAATTAATATCCACATCAACCCTATTAGAACCAACCAAAATAAAAAATAGTAAATACATCGATGGATTCCAACAACAAGCGAGGTATCATATATGATCAGAACAGCCCTCTACTTGTTCAATATTGAATATTTTATATAAATTCTTAATCATATTATATAAAGTATCACACGACTACACATATTTTCAAGACTACGTGAAATGTCCAGAAACAAAGAGCTGAAAAGGTTACTTCAAGCAAGATCAGCATATTCAGTTAATATCAAAAACATTTGATAATTTTTAAAACGGCAAAAAGTGTAACTTCACATACAATTAGAAAGCTAGCAACTGTTATAGATCAGAATTGCTAAACCTCACGTATATAAAAATTTTTAATTACGACTTATGTGCATATATAGTGAAGCCTTACAGATAAAATACTTCATAGACACCGTTCTTGTTTCTATATTCACTAACATTACAATTGATCTTCCAGTTTTCCCCTCCCCGCTACTCATAAGAAGCAAGATACCCCAAATGACCCATCAATCCCAATCTTCGCGCGATTGGCATTTAAAGAGTATCACCAGTTTAACAATTCTCTCCTGGAAGCCAAGACAAAACAAACATATACCCATAATAAAGCGTCAACTATATTATAGTCTAGCTCCCTAAAAAACCACTAAACTAAATACTAAGACCATAAAGGCTAGCCAACGCATAATCCTCTAGTCAAAATATGTCTAATCAAACCATTCTTTACGAAGAACAGAGAAAAATATATTATTAATCATCAAGTTAATTTGAAGCACAGGACAAATACCACACAACAAGTAAAATATCTTAAAACCCAAATATAAACGTAGACACAACGTAACAATAACCAAAGTACACTACGTAAAAGTGAGAATATACAAGTAAAGAAAAACACCAACAAGCTTCTTTTTCACCAGCCTTTATCAGGTAATACATCACTATAGCGCTAGCAAAAAGGCACACGTCTCAATATTCTGTTTATTAGTATATTCAGGCATATTGATGCCAAAAATAGAAAAAAATAAGAAACAACAGCTACTACAAATTTCATACTTCAATTTTTTTTAGTACAGTTATTAGTTTATTTTTAGTTTATTCAAGAAAAAGCACCTTAGAATAACACCTCATCCGATTACCAAAATTCAACTATAACAATTTTCGAATAACAAGCAAATGTTAACATCTTCAATAATTGTGGCAGAAAAAGCAATTGAAAATTTATCCCATGCTTCGTTAAAAATACATTAGGTTTGAGCATCTTGGTGGTTTATATCGAGTCCTGGATGCCTGAGAGTTTCTTGTGCAAGATCCTTGAAAGGCCTGAGTCGGTTAAATTGCAAAAAAGCACACCTAGATAGTACAAACTTAAGGCGAAAGCAAATCAGAAATGAGAACGACCAGAGATCAGAACGTCGTCCGAGGCAACTTTACATAGGGTGTTCCCTTCGCCAATAACATTACATACAGTCACTGGTATTACCTCTATGATGGTAGCATTATTCCGCTAGATGTCGTTACACCCTCGCTAAGAAATTTGGCTTCGTCAATTTCTGAGAGCCCAGCGAGTAGAATAACATGAAAAATAACAATGAAGCCAAAATATATCCATAAGTCAGAAAAAGTGGGGGAGAAAGCCACCACAAGATCATTAAGAATAAAAACAATATTGCACGAAAGGAACAATCAAAATCAAGATATCAAAACAATTGGCGCAAACAGAATCAAATCATCTAAGAATATCAATCAGTAAAGATGTTAGGAGTCACAATGACACTACGCCCTTCAAAATCCTGCCAACGAACCTATTCTTTCCATAAAACCCCGAAAGAGCGAGGGGAACTAAAATATTAATATAAACCCAATAGTAAAACATTCCCACTAATCATCGAACAAAGAAAATCTATGTATTATAACTCAAAACAAAGCTGCTCTATATCTCCAAATCACATTCTAATGCTTAACCAACAACCATCTGCTATCTATGCTGTCACTCTACGTCAAGACTGTTCTACAAATATTTAGACTTTTGGAATACTCAATCATATACGCTATATACCATCAGATAGACACTACAGTTGTAATCCAGACATCGATCTCAACCTAACATGTGTTCTTATTGAGCACAACAGTGCCAAACATGATCGTCCAAGAAAGACCTGTACCACAATTAATCAGTAAACCCACCATATCTGAAATTAATATCTTCTCCAATCCCCCGATCCATCCTTGAAAAGAAGATCTTCTGGAAGACAAGAACCCAGCCACCAAACATTACAGCAAAGAGGGTGGAACTTCTCTACACATTTTTGTCGTTAAGACGGACCATATTTAAATAAGATAGTATAAATAAATTGCTATCCCTTAAGTAATCAAACTATATCAAAACTCTACTATTAAAAGAAAAATAAGATAAGATAAGAATATAGCAGAAAGAATTTTTTCACTTGGAAATTATTTGAACATTTACGAGACATCGTGTGTAAAAAACCAAAAAAATAAAACATATAAAACATTTTATTACCAATTTGGTAGTATACAAATAGTAATAGGATATTTGACTTATTGGATTCTTTATATATTCGTTATAATCTTATGCCTACTTGATTAAGTTATTTTTATCTTTTAGCGTGAATTACTTTTTTTCTTCCTTTGTGCGGATTAATGGAAGAAGACTTTCATTTAAATAGAGACTACTATGGGGGATCAAACAAAGTTAATATAAAGTTCTAGCTAGTCAAGACACGATGTAGCGAGGTTTTTAATACGCTTTCTACATACGTAAAAATGTAAAAGTACAACACATTCTGTTTTCTAGGCGATTTCTAACTTATCCACTTTCAATTCTTACTTACTAATTTGTTAAAATACCATTAATAAATACATTTACACTATGAATGTTTAGTGATAGTCCTAAAATAAACTATTAATAATAATAAAGTATTTAAATGTTTCCTAATAATAATAATAATGAGAAATAATATATGTCTTTAATAAATATATAAATAATCAAATAATTAATATATAATATATATGAAATAAATTTAATGGATTTGCAGTAGAAGGCAATGGGATTTTTATAAATTCATCCAATAAAGCAATATTATGTCTCGTAAACAGGACATGAAATCATAAAATTTTCGTACCAGTGTATTTTCAAAAACAAATTCTGATTTACAGATAAACAACTCTCAAGATGGCTGATAAAGATTAACATATCTGTGAGAGGATTATCAATGATATTATATATATATAAATATACTTTATAATAAACTATAGAAATATATTATGATAAAAATTTGATAAATATAAAAATCAATATCAATAACACTAAATCAGTATTATAGTATATATATTTCCTTCGTAATATCCAAATCATAACTGGCGATGGATCATGGCTTTAATTATGACTAATTAATTAATAATCTCATAATAATTTATATATAACTATAAGTTTTTCATTTATCCTTGATCATTATGGTATCATATATATTACTTGAGGTAAACTGGATTTTATAGTCTGTAGAAACAAATTTGATAACTGGGACATTTATTTATATTCCACCACATTAAATATAGAAACTGCAATAAATTAATAGAGGATTTAAATAACATCATAAAAATTGCGCCTAAAAAACCACATTAAATAACTTAAAAGTAAACACCTTCTCTACCACTATTAAATGTATTAATCTTTAATATAACAAAATTCGAAAAATACCATAAAAGTTTAGGCTGCGAATCAGCTAGTACTTATAAAAATAGCATGGTGACAAAGACATATTGATATATCGTATTCGATATATCGTATTGTTGAATAACTATATGATTATTCAACTTGAACATAACGTGGCATCACGACATTTATTTACTGCTGGATCTGGAAAATTTAAATTATATCTCAATGTCGCTATTTAAATAAGCCACACAAAATAATGATCACAGTATCATATTGCTGGCCTAATTTTTTCAAGTCATTTTTATATTGTCATTAACGAAATTCTTTCAAGGATTAGCGTTACATACCCAAACATTTTATATAAGCTTGTTCCTAGTTAAAAAAAAATTTGAATTTTAAATGTAATATTAATATTTATCACTATTAAAATATATATATATAGCATAAACTATAAACTAATAAGTACAAAAAAAATAATTATTATATCTTTTTATACAAATAAATATCACTATATTCATAATAATAATATTATATATTATATACTTTATGATAGCAAGACACCAAGAATAGTAAGAATAAAATGCATTAATTATTCATTATATTTATTATTTATGCTATTATATAATATCGTAACTTTTCATTTTTTAAAAGAAAGTTTACATATATGACACTTAATAATATTAATTAAATATTATTAATAAGTAAAAATTCAAATAATATATATATAATTTCATCAATTATTTTGAAAATTATTATCTACTCTATTAATATACTATAAATAATATGTTACCAAATTAGATGATAGTAAGGTAAGAGGTATAGATATTTGGAAAGTTCTATATAGTAAAGCGTATATTGTTGTATCAATAATTCATCGTACTCTAAACTACCTTTACTAGATATACTTAACATTGTTAGTTAATTACATTATATATTAATATATTAAATAAATATTATAGAAAGCTAAAATAAATTACCAAATAACAGTACTAAATATTTAAGTAATACTTAGCCAATAATTAGTGAGGTATATAGTAATGTACTAACTATCACTATTACATAATAATTGATATTGCTCATATAAATATATAAAGTAGTAACTAACCCCTATAAAACATAATTATTTCAAAAAGAGTTTTACATTATAAATAATCTACTACTATAATACATTAAAACTACCATCTGGGATGTTACACACTTTCTTGGAAACGTCAGAGAACTGGCGTCAGGAGAACAAGCTCACAGGCACAGAAACAGAAAAACCTGTTTCCACGCTGACGTGATAGAAAGTATCTACAAAACTACTTATAGAATACATCATCACAAAAACCAGGCGAATGGGGATAACGTTTTTAAAACATTGACTTATCGATCTATAACAAGTCAGCCCGGAAAAAATAATTCCACAAACAATAAGTGCAGAGTGAATGAAATATTTAAAAAATTTTAAATCAAATATAAAAATATGAAGAAAACAATAATTTATATACTTATGTGCATAACCGTTATTGAATAATATATCAAAAATAATTTATTCCCTAACAATATGTATCAAGTTTGAATAGGAATAAAGAAAGATTTGTTCACTATAATGTGTGACTTCATGTAATGATAAGATAGGAGCGAGGAAATATGGAATCACTATCATAAATCAATACCTTCTTATACCTTAGTCTTTGTTATTTTTAGATCTCACCTATTTACATCTATGATCTCTATATGTGTTAACTGTCCGATTTCTGTTTCAAGTAGAGGTTGTTCAAATTCATCACTTTGCAATTGAAAAGTATATGGTAGTCATGGATTAGTGTAATTTACTGGATCTAGTTAATGAACTTATGACTAATACTGTTATATCTTTTCTTTTTAGGAATTATAATTTTTTTTAATGTTGTTTTTTTTTTTTGAGGTTTGATGAAGTAATTTTGGATTTTTTCTGTGATCATAGTTAATAGGAATCTATTCTATTCACTCTTATATAATAAAATTGAACATTCTTACAGAGACCAAAAATTTTTATCAAATAATAATAGTTGATTCTATCAATAATTCAAATACCAATACTTTTATTAGTGTAGGTGGATTATAAGGGACCTTATAGTACTCAAGTTGACATACTTGTAAATTAAGTATCGTAAATAGAATTCTTTAGAATCTAATTAACATGGACCGCAAGCCTAAGTTTTCATAATTCATAGAGTGGAAAACTCATTTTATACATCTAGATTATCATCTACCAAAGAACTCATCCAGCCCGACCAACCTCAATCTATTGAAAAACATATTATATCGTAATTTGATCGTTAGCTTTAATTAAAATTACAGAAATCCATTGGTGAATAGTGTGTGCACTGAAAATTAATCATTATCCATTCATACTATCTAAATTGCATAACTTCAATCGATGTAAAATGACTACCTGAGTGTTCCATATAATATTATATACCAATTCAATAAACTATAACAGTTTATTCATCCATATTCCATCCATCCACATTAGAGAAGATGTTTACGAGCCCTGAATCTTCTGTACGAGCATTAAATGATTTAGGATGATTAAGAATGCTATAATTTAAACTCAGTTAGCAGTAATTAAGGAATACATATTAAATATAGAATGTATTCCATAATATTAGCTAGTAGCTATTTCAAATATTTTTAAATATATATAGGGTCGATGAAATAGTAAACTATCATGTAATATTCCTTTGCCCTATTTGATTTGAAGCTCTAAAGAAAGCTAAATTAAAAGAAGTTAGAAAACACTCTACTATGCAGTGAAGCTCATTCTATAAAAATTCACTTGAAACATAAATATTCAAAAATATTTTATGTGAATGGTGCTTAGTTACTTTTATAATAGTAACTTCGATTCTCTTTTCTTTCAATAGTGGAAATGAATCAATGTGGAATTGTGACAAATTATTAATATAATTAGAGACTTAATGTTTTTACGCAGAAAAATGATATGATCATATGAAAGATGTTTCCTAATAAATAATATTAAGCATATTTTAGTGTGAGGAATTAAAAACTTTAGTCCTTGAATATTATCAGTGAACAGTTCACAATGCTATAAGATCTCATTGAAAGTATCATAAGATTCCTATCTACTCAAAAAATATTGTACAAAATTATAGTGACGTCTTTACCATAATGAGTGAATGATATGAAGAACATCTAAGTATGTCTATAAACATATACACAAAAGGAAATTCAGAGAACTAAACTAAAGATGTAATAATAAGAAGAAAATATATTTCCTAGATACATATTCACAAATCCTGACAGCCAGAATGAAGAAAAGCATGTTTATACACACTGAAAGCTTTGACCATGAAGAGACGCTAATAAAATCACCAAAAATTACAGATGCATTTCGAGACAGCGATAAAAGTTAAACCCTAAATCTCCCCTTATAACATTATCCAACCCTTGATCACAGTACGTTATTCACCCTTGAACCGAGATCTAGTATGTAAACTTTTAATCATGTTACCTTTTTGTATAAATAAAACTGTTTTATCTTTTGGAAGAGAAATTAAAAAAGGAGTCGTTCGTACTGACTTAATGACACACTTAGGTACCTTAATCTTCTTCAATTTAAGGTGGTAGAAGTAGTTTTCGCAATGTGTCTAAAATTCTATCATGATGCAAGTATGTGTACCAACAAATTAGTAAATATTTTTAGCATTTTGTAAGTAGTTTTGAATGTTTCTACATTAGGTGGGAGATGAACTTCAAACTGTCAATTTCAAATAGTTATATTGTTGAGTGATATAAACAAACAAATCGAAAAATAATGAAGGAAATTAAAACGATATGTAAGTATTTAACAGGGAAAAAAGATCAAGATAAGAAAAGGATAATAAATTGAAGTGGTGAACCCATGCAATACATATATGTATAAATATAAATATAATATAATTATATAATATATATATATATACTATATATATATATATATATATATATTATATATATATATAATATATATATATATATTATATATAATATATATATAATATATATATATATATATATAATATATATATATATATATACATATAATACCTATATATATATATATAACATATACGTGATAACTACGATTTATTGAGGGATCTTGAGATACTGTTAATATATATATATAATAATATATATATTATATATAAATATATATTCTCTAGAAATATAATATGTATATATAAAGAAATACGAAGTATTTATAATATTTATAATATATTATATTAAATATATATTATAAAATATAACTTACCAATAGACTAATAAATGTCAACAAAACTATTACAGTTTGTCCATTACTTACAGAACGAAATTGAATTTTCGTTTTTTTTTTTTTTTAACTCGTCGGTTATTTCATTTACGTTCACTTGGAATTTCTCGGTGAATCGATAGCAGTTCAAGACCATTCAGCCTGGTTTGTGATGTTGTATTTATCAAGTAAGTTTGAATTCTTCCTAAGGTGGGAAAGGTTCTCTCGGGTGTTGCAGTTGATACAGGTGTAGTTGCGAGGATTTACAGCAACTTGAATATGTTGGGGAACATGTCCT
>JABUQX010061793.1:17500-34692 GCA_015478945.1 Trachelipus rathkii
TAAACGTTAAAATTTGACTTGTTTGGGCTGTCCATTGTTTTATATATATATATATATATATATATATATATATATATATATATATAATATATATATATATATATATATATATATATATATACTATATATATAACATAATATATATATATATATATATATAAACTCCCCTTTGCCCTCCACATTTAAAGCTTTTATTTTCAAATATGGAGAACTGTTGGTGTTATTAGCTTGTACTAATTATTACTAATTGGATCAATCTCTCTCTCTCTTTTTTTCTCTCTCTCTCTCTCTCTCTCTCTCTCTCTCTCTCTCTCTCTCTCTCTCTCCAAATTATATATATATAAATATATATATATATATATATATATATATATATATATATATATATATATATATATATATATATATATATATATATATATATATATATATATATATATATATATATATATATATATATATATATATATATATATATACTTATTACTAATTATTACTATTGTATTATGAACGTATTAATTTTTACTAATTGAATCAAATCTCTCTCTCTCTCTCTCTCTCCCTCTCTCTCTCTCAATTATATATATATATATATATATATATATATATATATATATATATATATATATATATATATATATATATATGTTTGTAATATCCTAATAATATCGAATTTAACAATAATATTATCTAATAATAATAATAATAATAATATGTAATAATAATATATAAATATATATATATATATAATATAATAATATGTATGTAATATATATATAATATAATAACAATAATAATATATAGAGAAGAGGGGAAGGAGAAGGAAGGAAAGGAGGAGCGGAAGAGGAACGAACAAGAGAGAGAGGAAAGGCAAAGATCGGACGGAAGAGAGGGAGGGGACAAGAGAAGAGAGGAAGGATGGAGCTTCTGTTCTGGGAGCCTCCTTGCGTAGTGAAGGAGATAGGTGCGTGTTCAAACATTTGTTGCGACAGTTTTCTGAACATTCGTGTATCGTCTTCAGGTCTAAAGGGAAAAGTAAGTATGCTATAATATGCAATAGTTAAAATATAATTTTGAAAATTAAGAAATTGAAAAAAACGAAAAAAAAATGTGAAAATTTAAAGATAAATAATTTTTTTAACCAAATATGCCCTGTAAAAAAGTGAGAAATAATGATATTACAGCAGGATTTTTACATAAAGTGAGAAAAGTAAAAGAAAACACCACTTCAAAACAGAATTTAAAAAAGCATGAGAGATTAGTAAACGTGACAAATGTTAAAATTTACAGACTGGTTAAAATTGAGCTATGGAGTTTTCTTTGCAGTTCAAAGACCATAGGTACATTGTCTTATTTTTGCAAGTACATTAATTAAATACATACATCCAATATCAGATTCTCCTTGAGCTTGAAATCAATAGCTCTTAGCTTGTTGATTGTATTAATAAAAGAGAGACGACACGAAATTTTCAACATCTGTAGAGAGAGAAAATACTTCACACTCTAAGGTAATAATTTTTACAGTTTTACGCCCATGAAATTCAAATCTGATGTTGCTCACCCATTATCAAACAGAGCTTGTATATTTGTTGAGGTTATTATATATAGTAGTAATGCAATGGTTTTGGTTAGCAAAATGCAAGAAAATTTTAAAATTCCTTTTTAGGGAGGATAGAGGGTTTGTATTCCTCCTGAAACTTGTTATCCCCACTTTTGAATACGTAACCTGTCGTAAACGGAGCCCACGGTATCCGTAACTCATTCTAAGTGCGCCGCCCCTTTTATATTTTCCTAGCAACGGAGATTAGGTAAATCGTATCCCTTGAAATTTGGTATAATACTTATAGGCGGTTGTGTCACCTCGTGGTAGATTCAGGGTTACGTATTGCTTATTCTTCCGTAAAGGTTGGCAATAAAAAAAAAAAAAAAAACAAAAAAGGACACTTAATAAAACCCCAAAAAAACCAGCTGCAAGTGTTTTTTTTTTTTTTTTTTTTTTTAATTTTAGCTATTATTTTCAACAATTTGAGAGATATTTTTAAAAATTACTATTGTAATAATAATAATAACAACTATATTATGTTTCATTATTAGTGAGCCTAGTTGTATTTTATTCAAGATTTTCACTGATATACCTTTTAAATATTTGAAATAAATGAGAATAAAAAATTTATTTTTAAAATTTAATACAAAAGTACAAATGAATGTATCTTTAAATTTTATTGACTAGAAGATAATAACTAGATTCCATTATTAAAATTCAATAAAGTAAAAATTCTTTCCTTTTTGGTTATAAATATTTTGAATTTCCATTATTTTATAAATTTATATAGTATGCAATAAAGTATAAAACTAATTTGTAACATTGGATTGAATTAAGTCAGTGAATGAATCACATTTTCCAATTTTATTTCACATTAGTAACTATCTGGCTGTCTAACCTGTCTTAGATATTTATATATCCTTACAAGTTTTTGAGCTTTTTCTGACCCAAGTCTATTTCGAACTTTTGACCAAACAAGACCAAAAGTAGAGAAAATTCTTTCAATTGATCCAGAACAATTTTTGTTAATGAAATGTTTCTTGTTTTAGTACAGCATTTAACTCAGAGGCAGGAACGGAACTACATTATTACCTTATTTTCATTAAAATATGAGAAAAAAACAAAATAACCAACAGAAAAAGTATTAGAAAATAAAAGATAAATATTATCTACAACCTTCCGAATCTCGTAATACAGAAATATACACAGCAGGTCTAATACAAATACAGAAATATACACAGCAGGTCTAATACAAATACAGAAATATACACAGCAGGTCTAATACAAATACAGAAATATACACAGCAAGCCTAATACAAATTTTCTCACGTGCACTTATAATATTGTCTGCAAACTTGTAGACGGGATGCCCGATAGTCAAATAACTTGATATATCTATAATCACTGGGCAACAAAAAAAATTTTTTTTTTAATGTTTCCTTAACTTCATTAGTGTAATCTTACTAATTTTGAGGTGAGAAAAACGAATATGACAAAGAAAATTTTTATTAGCTCTAGTTTTTGTGATATCAAATAGATGGAAATTTGTTATTTTAATGGATTAAAAGAAAACGACACATTTTAATTACATATGCCAACAACATTGAAAGTGCATTTTAAATATTGTTAATGAAAGTTACATTCTAAAAGCTCTAAATTGATTGGTGAATACCTTGCAGGTGGTTGTTTAAGAGTTTCTAGTGTAGGCTTCATAATATCAGCTTTGGCTTGCCTCTTGTAGTTCCGAGCATCCCTACACACAGACCAGCAGTAATCCGCAAGCATAACTTCATTCCAACGGCCCTGATATCTTTGTTCCATTGCAGAAATATCCTGATGGAATCTTTCTCAGTGTTCATCACTGACAGCTCCATAACTAGGAGGAAAAACGTCTAGTTGGGAGTGGATAAAATGGATTTTATGGGACATCTGGCATCCTAGTAGATGTTATTTTTCCAGAAGTACTGTCACTAACTGAGTGGTAATGTAGTTACCACCCTTTTGTTGCCTACAAATCCATGTATAACTTTTGCTTTAAGGTTTCCTGCAAGCCTTTCTTTCCCTCCAAAATTCAGGTCAAACGCAAGATCCTTTGCAAGCTGTCGTATTTGTGGCCCAGCAAAAATAACTTTCATAATCTTTGCATCACTCGTAAGTACTTAAAAGACTCCTTCCTGGTTTGTACCTTTGACAAAAATTTTCATGGGACCCAGCTTTATATGAAGGGGTGGAAAAAGAACATCTTTTGGGTCCATGTAAGGCTCCCCAAGCTTCCTTTTTTTTCCCTAGAGTCAAGATTTCTTGCAGGCCAGTCTGCTTGAATGTAATGTGCTTTCCTATCCCTTCAGTAATTAGTGTACCCCTGTTGCAATCCTAAGAGTACAGCGATGACTTTGAGATCGCCACAGATTTTCCACCTGTGTTCACCATATTTGATTGAGTCGAGGAGGGCTGTCATGTTTGCAAAAGTCTCCTTCATGCGAACTGCTTGACCAACAGTAATAGAAGGAAGACGGTTGCCGTTGTGTAGTAATACAGGTTTCAAACTAAGCTTGGAGGAGTCTATGAATAGTCTCCATTCAGTTGGATCATGGTTCAAATTCAAACATTTCATCAAGCCATTAACGTCGCAGCAAACAACCAGATTGTTTTTCCTCTCAAAAAAGGGAAGCAGATCCCTCAGACGTTCTCTGTACTGTGAGACCCTGACATCACGTTGGAGAAGATTCCATTGCTGTAGTCTTGACCCTAGAAGTTCTGCCTTCTCCTTTGACAAGTCAAGGTCTCGAATGAGATCACTCAGTTCCGCTTGACTCAGTCAGTGCGGTGTACCATCGTTTACTTCAAAATCTGGGTCATGGGATGTGGAAGGTTGGGTTCTTCTCCTTCCACACTGTCTTTATTTTCTACTTCAAGCTCATAATGTTGAGGTGGAGTAGGAACTGGTAGACTATCTGAATGTGGAATAGGTCGAATAGCAGATGGAAGATTCGGGTATTCAACTGTTCCTCTTTTCTTCCTTGACAATCCTGCCTTTATAGGTGGAGTCAAGCAGAAGTAGCAGTCATCTGTATGGTTTGTAGGCTCCCGCCAAACCATAGGCACAGCAAAAGCCATACATCGTTTTTTATTTTTCAGCCATTCTCGTAGTATAACTGAACAAGAGTTGCAACATATATGTGGAGCCCATGACTTATCCTGGTCCCCTACCTTCATACCAAAATAATGCTGATAGGCAGTCTTCACAAGAGGCGTCAGATTGCGTTTCTGTGACGAAAATGTTATTTCACCACATATGTAACAAAAATTATTCACTAAATTTACACATTTTCGCGGCATTTTGATAGAACAAATTTTACTCTTCAAAAACACTCAAAATCAGAAATTCTGAAAAAAAAACTATGAAACTCAGTCACATTAACAGCTTTTATGTTTATAACCTACAAACATCTGGGGAACGTTCTGTTATGTCAGTTGAGAGGTGTGACAACTCCCAAAAACAAAATTTCCCCATACTACAAATGTAGACTCTAAAAATTACATGTCACTGTATATCCAAAGCAAGAGCTAATCAATCATTTTTATGGTGATTTTTGAATTCAACAGGTGGAAATACATAAGAATACGCTAATTTTGAGCCCGAAACAATTTCATTGTTGTTCAGTAATGAATGCAGTGTATGCAGTAATCTATGAGTGAACAAATTTTTTAAGAATTTTACCAGTGAAAACTACATTACTTGTAAAATATTAAAAGCATTACTTTTTTAATAAATTTTTATTAAAATGTCAATAAATCAATAGACCAAACTCTTTCAACCACCCACCCCACCCTATCCTAGTATCATCTGTGATCTGATTAAGTGATTTAAGTCATATATTATCAAATTTAGTTTAAACCTATTAACAATATTTTTTTATTTTTTTTTTTATATGAACACATTGCATAAAATTATTAAAATTTTGTTTTTACTTAAATTTTTTTTAAAAATATCAATTAATCAATAAATCAATAGATCAATCTCTAATCAACCACACACCCTCCTGCATATGATCTATTGATCAATGATTAAAGTCATATTTAAACTTTATTATGTGTATAATAGCAAAATATTAAAACACAGACCTCGTATTCTCTTTTTTAAACTTGAACAAAGAACTTGTTTTATATAATTGTTATCACCGGATATGCTTCCAACTACAATTAATCATGCTTTATATAAGCATCATACTTCCTTAAACCAAGAGACTTTAAAATCTAGCGACTTTTAGCATGTATTACAGAACATTACACGAATGTCTAAACACGTTGAGAAAATAGTCTGAAATACTTTTTAGGCTTACATTTTACCCGTCTTTCAGATAACAGTACAAAATAGAAATGATTTTATGATTATTCCATTTCTATAATATTATAACGCAGTGAATTAATAGATAAATCAGTAAATTGAGCAACATCATGAAGTGTAATTTGGCAACACTGTGCGTTTTTCAAGGTTATTAAAGTTCATTTAATAACCAACTCGTATTGACTCCTACCATTACGTAAACGCCTTCAACCGACCCCCCACCATCCCTTCCACATCCCCGTTAGTGCTATCTAACAAAACCAAACAAAATTTATCATTTCCTTACCTATCTAAATATACTGAACTACGAATAAATGCTAACAAAAAGTTTAACTTATCTGTTAACATAGCAATATCTAACTATTTTACATGGGCAAGCCTTCTAATCTAGGAATAACGCTAACAATAACAAAGTACTCTTTCTAACAGTGACAACTAACCTTTTATAACCCAGGAAAACTTAAACCTAACCATACATTTCCATCATGTCAATAGTTTCTAATATAGTAATATCAAACAAAACAAGAAAAAATTTAACATAACTTAACCTATCTAACATACTGAACTAAGAAAATCTGCTACCATAACCCAAGTTTTCTTAAAATATTAAGAATTAATAAATTATTAAATTATTTAAAAGTTTTTCAAAAAAGTCTAAGTTTTGTTTGTAAAATTTTAAATATTTTATTAATCAATTGTGTTTTTACTGACCCTAAAACAATAAAGCAATAAAGCAGTAAAGTACTACCGCAATCACCCTATCTTCACCCCTCCCAACCATCCATGATCTATTGTACTAATGAGTCAAATCATATTTGAACCTACATTATGTGTAAACATAACAAAAATAACTTTGTATTAAAATATGTTAAATAGGAAAGTTTATTAAATATTATGTCTTTATTAACCCTAAAGCATTAAAGCAATAAAGCAGTAAAGCTGTAAAGCAAACACCCTACCTTCAGCCCTCCATTCATCCCTGATCTATTTGATTTATTGCTTCAAGTAATATTTAATGTTACATTTTGTGTAAACATAACAAAAATAAGTTCTTTGTATAAAAATATCATAGTAAAGCAGAAAAGTTTATCGAAAATTTATGTTTTATTGACCATAAAGCAGCAGCGGACAAAAAAAAATACACATGTATGCAGTACCGCATACAGCTCTGTCATGTAGGTGACATCAACATTGTATTCATTTTCTATACGTTGAGTACTAAGCTTTTTTGTTTTAATATATTTTCTTTGAGCTGCAACATCCATATTTGAATTTCTTTTCACATATTTAATTGTTATATATGGTTTTCTTTTTGAAAGTTTTAACCTTAGTAATTTTTTTATTTATATCTCGTTTTCAATTTGTAAGCATTAACTTTAATTTATATTTTGTTTTAGAAACTTTACTTTTATATTTTGTTTAAGTTTTTATTATTTAATATGTTTTATTTTACATTTGTTCTTTTTATAGTTTAGTTTTTATAATTTGCTTCATTTAAATTTTTAAAAATACATTGTTTTTTTTTTATTCTTTTAATGTTCATTTCCTAATTTTGTTACCTTTTTATTATAGCAAAAGATATTAATTCATTTGAGGTATATCAGTAAAACAGTAAAACGGTAAAGCAGTAAAGCAAGACAACTGAATTTTGGTGGGTATTAACTGTAACAGCAAAGCAAAGATGGCAAGAGTCGGGGTCTCTCAGACTTCCGGGGAATGACAGGCTAGGAGTATTTCCCCCCTCCGGGGTAGGGTCTCCAAAACCACCGCTCTTTGGTATTTGTGTGTCGCGGGGGTTCCTCCGACTCTCCCCTACGGGGTATAGAAAACGTCCCCCCCTCTGTCCCCGTCGGCTCGAGCCCCCTATATTTTTTTTGTTCTTTTTTGAGATTTTTGTAATAAGCTATATACGCTGATTCCAAATATGTAATTGTTTTTTCTGTAAGTGTCGTACTTTTCGAGATATTTCATTTTTGAAACAATATTTAACATAAATGTGATTTTTTAAAAAATATATAAAATATTTCGAACTTTTGAATCATGTCCGTTACCAATGAAATTCATTGTTAGTATCAATATAGTAGCAATATATTAAAAAAAAAAAAAAAACAGAAAAAAATTCAAAAACTGTAAGGAGTCCGTAAAACAGAATAGGATATATATATATAATATATATATATATATATATTAATAATATATATATATATATATATATATATAATATATAATATATATTATATATATATATATTTTATATATATATATATATATATATATATATAATATATATATATATATATATATATAAATATATTTTAATTATATATATAATATATATATATATATATATATATATATTATATATATATATATAATATTATATATATAATATATATATATATATATATATATATATATATATATATATATATATATATATATATATATATATATATATATATATATATATATATATATATATATATACTATATTTTTATATATATATAAAATTTTATCTATATATATATATATATATATATAATATAATATATATATTATATATTATATAATATATATAATTAAATATATATAATATTATAATACTATATATATATATATATATATTATCATATATATTATATAATATATATTTCTATATTCATTGTTAGGCTCTGCCTGTCAAGTGCTAGTAGTTGCGCGACAGTCTCACCTCGACCAGCTTTTTCTCTCTAAAAAGTATAAGAAATATAGGTCGAAACCTTGGAATATTAGTGTATATATGGGATAAGCTCGAATCCGTTGTAATTTTCAAAGTCTGTAGGATGTATATAGAGGGTGGTCACCCCCGAGGGTGGACGCCGATATTGCGCTTACGCCTTTGTTGCTTGAGCTGAGCGGATGAGTTTAGGCCTAACAAGCGTTTGGGCGACCGACCACCTGGAGGTCAAACAGACCGAAGGTCTGTTTGACCGACAGACACAGACTGAGCGCGCGTGCGCATACACATACCCCTTATTATTATTATTATTACGTCGAAGATTCGATTTCCGAAGGAAATCGAATCTGAGTCGAAAAACGATCCCTGTAAGGGATCGTTTTTTTACGCACTCCGACTTTGCGTTCCGCCGCGGTTGCTTCTTCGCATCCGGTTCCGACGCCGACGTTGAGAGCCAGCCTGCCCCCGACTCCGAACTTATCGTAATCCGTGCCTAAAATTTGGAAGTAGCTTAGAATGATGGAGGTAACCCTCAGTGTATCAATGTACGTCCCCGTGGGTCCCCCAAAGGGGGGCCCACCCTCCTTCAAACATTAAATATTGACGTAGAAAGCTGAAATTTGGTGAGAGGCTTCAAAGAGTTGAATTTCTAGAAATACTTGTTATGTGAATCTGTGGAGTTTTGGCTCCGGCAACCGGTTCTGGAGCCACCACGGTGCCGAGTTAATATACAGTCGTATAACAACAATATTGATGTGCTTATATATGTTATTGATCTGTAGATTCGAAAATAATGGTTTCAGAACCATTAAGAAAAAAAATAAATCAAATAAATAAATAAATAAATAAATAAAATTTCTATTTTTTTTTGTTTATAACTTACAAATTTACGTTTTTACAAATACCCTAAAGCAGTAAATCACTAAACCAAACCACTATCAACCTCCCTCCTGACATCTGTGATCTATTGATTAAATTTTGATCTATTGATTAAAGTCAAATTTTACTAAAATTTTCAATGTTTTAACATAACCCTATAAGCAGTAAATCACTAAAACAAACCCTATCCAACCTTCCCTCCTGACCAATACTTGATCTATTGATCCTATCTGATTAAGGGTCAAATTTCGAGTACATTTTGGTAAACATAACATAAAATCAGTTCTTATACAAAGATCAATCAATATAAGTGCTAACTAACAAAGTTTTCACATTATAAAGCTAACATAGCATCATCTAAACAAAGAAAATTAATACCCAAAGACAAACATAACACATCTTAAGCAGGATAAACTGTTAACATTAACAAAGTTCCACCTTAAACACCAGTAAAGCAACTAACACGGTATGCAAAAACGTAACCTAATCTTACTTTTTCCAAGCATATCTCTAAGTACCATATTTAACGTTAATCTTACAATGAACACAGTAACATAACAAAAATTTATAACAACATTGGTTAATTATCATAAAGAGCAGCGAAAGTATGCTACGTAACAAAGTTTTCAACTTAATAAAGCTAACATACATCAACTGAACTAAAGAAAATAATGCCCAAGACAAACATAACAACCATTTCTTAAGCAGGAATGAGCAGTCAAACATAACAAAGTTTCCACACTTAACACTAGTAAAGCAACTAACACGGTGTGCAAAACGTACCTAAATCTTACTTTTTCAAGTAACTCTAAACATATTAAACGGTTAATCTTACAATAACACAGAAACATTTAAACAAAATTTATCACACACATTCGGTTAATAATCCATACAGAACCAGCGAAAAGTATGCTAACATATATAAAGTTTCCAACATTAAATAAGCTAAACATAGCATCAACTGAACTAGGAAAATAATGCCCAAAGACAAACCTAACACATCCTAAGCAGGAATAAGCAGTCACAATTAACAAAGTACCGCACTTAACACTAGTAAAAGCAGCTAACATGATAATGCCAAAACGTAACCTAATCTTAACTTTCAGCAAACTCTAAACATATTAAGTTAATGCTTACACTAACCACAGGTACATTTAACATAAAATTTCCTCACAACATTGGTTAATTATCAATACAAAGCAGCGAAAGTATGCTACGTAACAAAGTTTTCAAACGTCATAAAGCTAACATAGCATTATCTAAACTAAGAAAATAATGCCCAAAGACAACATAACACATCTTAAGCAGGAATAAAATGTTAACATTAACAAAAAGTGCCTCACTTAACATCAGTAAGCAACTACCAGGTATGCAAAACGTAACCTATCTTACTTTTTCAAGCATAACTCTAACTTATTAACGTTAATCTTACACAACACAGTCAATTACATTAGCAAAAATTTATCACAACATTGGTTAATTATCATACAAACAAGCGAAAGTATGCTAACATAAATAAAGTTCCAACATTAATAAAGCTAACATTAAAGCCAATCCAAAACTTTTTGGAAAAAAAAACTTTTTAAGAAAAAAAAAAAAAAAAAATATGCCCAAAGACAAAAACATAACACATCTTGAGCAGGAATAAGCAGTCAACATTACCAAAGTTCCACACTTAACCCAGTAAAGTAACTAGCATGTATGCAAAACGTAACCTAATCTTACTTTTTCAGCATAACTCTAACAGTATTAAACGTTAACTTACACTAACACAGAAACATTTAACTAAAATTTCTCACCACATGGTTAAATATCATACAGAGCAGCGAAAATATATCTTAACGTAACAAAGTTTTCAAACTAATAAAGCAACATATCATATCATGAACTAAGAATATAATGTACAAAGGCCAAACCATGCCCATCTTGGCCAAGAATAAAAACTGCTAACCTTAACAAAAGATCCAATACTTAAACCCTGTAAAGTAACTAACATAGCATGCAAATACGTGACCTATTCTTACTTTATCAATATCTCTAACATAACGATTTTAATTTACACTAACATGGTAATATTTAAAAAAATTTATCACAACAATGGTTAATTTAAGATCAACAAATATACTCTAACATAATAAAAGTTTCCCCATCAATAAAAACTGTATCAATAACCATACCCTAACCATAATAATACCTAACGAGTAAAGACGAATAAAGTAAAGTTTTAGCTATCTCTTTTTAGACTCCGTCACCTTTCAGAAAATATATCAACTCTAAACATGAAAAAAGGATTTTATGCTTTAACTATTTGCATAAAGTGATTCATACTTATTATATTTGACCCTCTGTCAGGAATACAAGCAATGTGGCAGTCGCCATTTGGTTTGATTAAATATAAATATTATAAGACTTAGACTATGATAGGATATCGTATAGGGTTGGAATCAATTTCACTTTTGGCGATGATCAGTCACTGAACGGAAATACTATGTAAAGGTCCTTGTAAGAGACATTCGTGGGAGCAGAATGAGAGATCATCTACCAACACAGCGAAAAATAGTCTTACTGGGCGAAATTCGGGGATGTATAAACAAATTCTTAAAAGGTAACCGAGATTCTTTCTTTAACCATTAAGAAGTAACAAAGAATACAATGCCCGAACGAACACAATATCAGTTCAAAAGGGTATATATTCTCGTTCGACAATCAACAAACAACAACAACAACAAACAACAATAACAAAAACAAAGATAAGTTCTTTGGATACTAACCAATGAAATATATGCTAACATAACATTGTTTTCACTTAATAATGCTAACATAGCATTCCTGATCTAAGAAAATAATGTACAAACACAAACCTAACACAAACTTAAGCACGAATAAGACTGTTAACATTAAACAAAGTTCCAGTCACTTAACACCTGTAGAATGTAACTGACATTGCAAATACAAAACTAGCCTTATTCATACTTTTACCAAACATATCTCCAACATATTAACGTTAAATTTACATTAACACAAGTTAAATATTTAGCAAGAATGATGTTTAACATGTTTAATTATTATACAGAGCAGTGAAAGTATGCCTAACGTAACAAAGTTCCACATTAATAAAGCTAACATACATAACCTGAACTAAGAATATAAATGTACAATGACAAACCAACACACCATACGTACGAAAAAACCACTAACATTAACAAAAACTTTCGCACTTAACAACAATAAAGTAACAATAACATAGCATACAATAACGTAACCTATTCACACTTTTCAAAGCATATCTCTGAACCCTATCAATGTTAAATTTTAACATTAACATCGTAATATTTAATAAAAGTTTAGCATAAACCTGTCTAATCCTCATACTGACAAAGAAATATAATGCTGAAACGTAACAAATGTTTTACATCACTTCGTAACATTTTAACAAAAAATTCATCAATAACCTCGTCTAAATATCATAATCCCTGGCGAATAATCGCAAACATAAGTTTTAACCAAACATTACAAAAAATAACAAAATTTTATCCTAACATAACATAAAAATAAAGTTCCTATAAAATATCACAGTAAAACGTAATAATTTTCTGATTTTAAAGCAGTAAAATCAAGTAAATCAGTAAATCAAACCACCCATATACCCGCTGTCCTACCCGTCCCACCCCGCCTGTGATCTATTGAGCTATTGATTCAGTCATATTTCATGTATCATTTTGGACAACATAACATAAAAATATGTTCTTTTAATACTAACCCTCGAATATATATGGATAATACAAACGTATCATCTCAGCATCAATAAAGCTAACAAATCATAAACGCGCTTAGAATATAATGTACAAATGCAAACCTAACATAACTAGCGTATGAATAATCAGCTAACATCCTGAAAAAAATTCCCTACTGATCAAGGTAAACTAGCTAACAATCATACAATACTCGATATGTTTCTACTTTTCGAGCATAATGCAACAGCTAAAGCCGTATTATCTACAAATTCCCTTAACAAAGTGACCAATCTTTCAAAGATACCAACATTTGAACTATGAATTGAAACTACCTTCATCAAAGTGTCACTCGTTTGAGTATAACATCATTTAAGCGTGAATAAACCGTAGACATTAACAAAGTCTAGGGCAATCCTAACATTATTCAACAAGAAACTTAACCTAGGTTCACGTTTCTAACACATCAATAGTCGTTAACACAGTAATATCTTACAAAAAATCATCATTTCTCTAACAGTTAGAGATATACTTGAAAAGTGTGAATAGGTTACGTTTTTGTTCGAAGTGTTAGGTACTTACTGCTGTTTAAGTGCGAAAAGTTTGGAAAAATGTTAGTATTTATTCGTACGTTGGTTTTTTGGGGGGGGTTTTTTTTTAGGGGTTTTTTTTTTTTTTTGTCGTTGTACATTAATTCTTAGTTCAGGTTATGTTTATGTTAGCTTATTAATGTAAAAAACGTTGTTACGTTAGCATAATATTCGATGGTTAGTATATAAAGAACTTATTTTTGTGTTATGTTTGGAAAAACTTTGTTATGTTAGCATAATAGTCGTTTGGTACTATTGATAATTTAGACAAGAATTATGATAAATTCCTTGTTAAATGTTACTGTGTTTTGTAAAATTATTGAAATGTTAGAGATGTGCTTGAAAAAGTATGAATAGGTTACTTTTGCATGCAATGTTAGTTACTTTATCAGGTGTTAAGTGTGGAATTTGTTAATGTTGACTAGTTTATTCGTGTGAAGTTTGTAAGGTTTGTCCTTTGTACATTATTTTCCTTAGTTATATGATGCTGTTAGCTTTTATTAATGTGAAAACCTTGTTATGTTAGCAATAATATTCGATGTTAGTATATAAAAAACTCATTTTTGTGTTATGTTATCCGAAATGAATTCGTCGAAAGCACGTAAATCAATAGTTGTTAATGTAAAATTAACCTTGATAGTTAGAGATATGCTTGAAAAAGTTGTGAATAGGTTAACATTTTGTACGATGTGCTAGTTTTACTGTTGTTAAGTATTAGGAAACTTTGTTAATTAGTAGTTATTCGAGCGTAAAAGGTGTGTTAGGCTTGTCATTGTACATTATATTCCTAGTTCTGGTCATGCTATGTTAGCTTTATTAATGTGAAAAACAATGTTACCTTAAGCATATATTCGTTGGTTAAGTATATAAAGGAACTTATTTTTGTACTATGTTTATCCGAAATGTACTCGATATGTGACCTGATCATTAGATCGAAAGATCAAAAGGTCAGGAAAGGGTGGGTAAGGGAGGGGAGGGGAGGGATGGGTGGTTGATTTACTGATTTACTGATTTATTTGTTTTACTCGGTAAACGAAAAACTTACATGATATTTTTATTCAAAGAACTTATTTTTATGTATGTTTGGATAAAACTTTGTTTATGTTTGCAATTATTGCTGGGGATTATGATATTTAGGTAAGGTTATGAGAAATTTTTGTATAATATTACTAATGATAATGTAAAAAACTTTGTTAAGTTAGCATGTAGTCGTTGGTCTGTATGATAATCCTTTGTGAATACATTTTTTGATAAATGTCCTGTGTTTTGTAAGATTAACGTTAATATGTTAGAAGTATGCTTGAAAAAAAGTATGAATAGGTTACGTTTTGCATGAATGTTAACAGTTTATTCGTGTGTATGTTGTGTAAGGTTTGTCTTTGTACATTATTTTCTTATTTCATGTTACGCTACGGGGGGGGGGGGGGGGTTTAGCTTATTGAATGTGGAAACCTTATTTACGTTAGAGTATATTCGTCGATCAGTATGATAATTAACCAATTGTTGTGATAAAATTTTTTTGCTAAATGTTACTGTTCAGTGTAAGATTAACGTTTATATGTTAGAGATACGCTTGAAAAAAGTAAGGAATAGGTTACGTTTTGCATGCCATGTTAGTTAACTTTTACTGTTGATAAGTGTGGAACTTTGCTAAAATGTTAACAGTTTTAATTCGTGTGTAAGTTGTTTAGGTTTGTCTTTGTACATTATTTTCTTAGTTCATGGTACATCGCTAGGTTAGCTTTATTGATGTGGAAACCTATTATTAGAGTATATTCGTCGATCAGTAGATAATTAACCAATGTTGTGTGAAATTTTTGCTAAATGTAACTGTGTCAGTGTAAGGTTAACGATTATATGTTAGAGATCATGCTTGAAATGTATGAATAGGTTTACCGTTTTGCATGCCTGTTTAGTTACTTTAACTGTGTTAAGTGTGGAACTTTGTTAATGTTAACAGTTTATTCGTGTTTAAGTTGTTTTAGGTTTGTCTTTGTACATTATTTTTCTTAGTTCAGTTACGCCATGTAGCTTATTGATGGGAAAACCTTTATTATGTTAAGAGTAATATTCCGTTGAAAGTATGAATAATTAATAACCAATGTGTGATAAATTTTTGCTAAAATGTTACTGTGTCAGTGTAAGATTAACGTTAAATGTTAGAGATTATGCTTGACAAAGTGTGAATAGGGTAAGTCTTTGTATGCTATTTTGGTTACTTTACTGTTGTTAAGTGTATAACTTTGTTAATGTTAACATATTATTCCTGTTTAAGATGGGGTAGGTTTGTCTTTGTGGGTTATATTCATAGTTTTAATGATGCTAAGTAAGCTTTTATTAATGTGAAAACTTTTTGCTACGTTAACATATATTGATTGATATCAGTGTATAAAGGAACTTGATTTTATTTATGTTTTTTATCCAAAATGATACTCGAAATGTGACTTGAATCAATAGATCAATAGATCATAGTTGACAAGGATGGACAGGAGGGTGCTGGATGGTGGTTTGAGTTACTGATTTACTGCTTTAGGGTATGTAAAACATGAAACTAATTTAAGTAAAAAATTTGACTTGAAATCACTAGATCAAATAGATCAATTAAGATCAATAGATCAATAAGATCAATATGATCACGATTGACAGAAGGGTGCTGGATGTGGTTTGATTTGCTGATTTACTGATTTTCTGCTTTAAAATCAGTACATTTATAAAAAAATTTGACTTGAAATCAATAGATCAATAGATCAATAGATCAATAGATCAATAGATCAATAGATCAATAGATCAATAGAATCAATAGGACTGGAGGTGCTGGATGGTGGTTTGATTTTACTGAATTTACTGCTTTAGGGTATGTAAAACGTAAATTTGTAGTATAAACAAAAAGAATAAGAAATTTTATTTATTATTTATTTTATTTTTTAATTTTTTATTATTTTTTTTTCGATGTTCTGAAACCATTATTTTCGAAATCTACAGACCCATACATAATATAAAAGACATCAATATTGATTTTCGATTTCCTAGAGCTATTCACATTGTCTACCGGACCCTGCGTCGCTGCGGGGCGGAACCGGAGCCGGCACCGAGTCGGAGTCGGAATGGGATAGAACAGGAGTCGTCTTTGTCGGCGGTATTATCGAACCGAAGTTGGAGGCGGGAGGAGCGATGTCAGCGCGGAATTGGCGGTTTTCGGAGCTTTTCGGGTGTGAATGCGGGTGTGCTGGTGGGGTTTATTGTGCGGTGCTTGGAGATGGTAACCGCAGAAGACCCAAGGGAAGTTGAGCTTGGAAAAATTCGGCTCCAAGGTTAAAAGGTGTTTAAAAAAAGAAAAAAAAAAAAACTCGATGAATCAGAAGTGATCCCTTCCCAGGTGGAGGT
>JABUQX010061794.1:0-10301 GCA_015478945.1 Trachelipus rathkii
GAGAATATCGTTTTCCCGAAATCCATTTCCCAAACTAATCCATGTGAGACCGACAATTCAACTTATGCCCAAAAGACCGCGATGAAAGTGAACCTAGACGAATCTTTGGAATCCGTTATCCGGATAAATACTGCACTCCCCGGATGGACTGAGGTTTTGCATCACAACGTTGAACAACGAAAACCTAAATCCAAAAATAATCATCGGCAGGCCCCTAAGAAGAAAAGTAGTCCTCAAGAACGAAATAATGGTAGTCGATACTATCGTGACTCCACCAATAGTTACAAGAACCATGATAGTACAGTTCGTCCTGACCATAATTCGAATTCTCGTCCTAAGCCTGATGACCGGAAAAAGGTTTTGTGTAATTACTGTGAAAAAACAGGTCACTCCATGGAGGAGTGTTACAAATATCTGGGAGTATGCAGTTACTGCAAAAAGAAAGGTCACATCAGGGCCAATTGTCGATCTAGGAAGTCTCCTTCCCCTTCCCCGAATATTAGAAAAGTAGTCTGTCCCTTCTGCGGTGGTCCTCACGCTGGGATGAGGTGTTCAATTAGTGCTCCTCCCCAGTCACATAATCATGACCACGAGCCTTCTTCCCTTAGAACTGTTCCTTTGAAAAAGTATATTCCCGGTCTTATTCCGCAAATCAATCGACCAATCACAGGCCTCCCTCGTCGTCCATGCAAGTGGAACCATCCCTACCTGTAAGTAAAAATTTAAAACCTTGCGCTAAGGATGAGGTGCGGTATGATCCTCCTTTAAACTCCTGGTCTCCCCGGACTTGAGTCCTCTGGAGGAGAACCACCCTTTAATCGACTCAGTTAATGATGATGGAGGCATAGAAAATTTTAAAATTTCTAAAATTATTCCCGAGAAATCTTCAGAACGACCTCCCTTAGAAATAAATAAACCCTTAGAAAATCCCTTACGGACGATGGTAGTCCACTGTACTCCTTTCAAGGAGGACCCTCTGATTGTCTCAGTCGCTTTGGTTCCCAACAGCTCTGGCTTCTACGGTTGTATGATAGACAGTGGAGCTGGAATCAGTTTAATCAGCACTGAAATCACCGAGTCGTACATGAAGAACTTGCCCTTACGGCCCTCTGTAGATATAAAAGTTAATGCCATCAGTGGTCTGGTCAGAGAACATTCAGTACCTATTGACTTTTATATTGAATGTAATCTGTACTTTCCTGACAGTGATTATGTGTCCAAGCCCGTCATTTTGTTAGTTGTTCCCTATGAATTTATGCCAGCTCCTCTAGTTTTAGGGGCTGTCGCTTTAAAAGAAAATGACCTTCTCCCAGACTTAACTACGCGGGAATTAGTACATAGATCTGATGATTGTATAGAATCCATCGCTAAGGATGAGAGTCTAAACATCCCTTTTTATAAATGTGTCACGGTTAAGTCCATTAATGTTCCCCCGTTTTCTTGTCAGATGGTGGATGTAAGTTGTCCCTCATCTGAGCTCTCTTCCTTGGTAGGTTTTCAAGCCGATCCAATAGGACCTGTTATTCCAATCCCGGGTGTATTGGATTTGAGAGAATCTTGCAGGATCGCTCTTTTAAATACTTCCGATACACCTCATTATTATAGGAAGGGTACTGTGGTAGGTAGCTTGTGTTCTTTGGAAGAAGAAGATAATCTTCAAATTAATACTAGGTCAGTAGATGCGAATTCAGAAATCAACGTAAACGCAGACGTATGGTCCCCCACTAAGTTGGAGGAGGAGTTTTGCTTTGCGGATATTCCTATCTCTGACCTCGACAAGAAACGATTAATCGCAGTATTATTAAAACATAAATCGGCTCTCAGTTTCGGTGACCACGACGTTGGAGTGGCTACAAATATTACCCACTCTATCGAGGTAGAAACTGGCCGACCGGTGAGATTACCGGTACGTCGTTTTCAGGGTCCTTTGGCTCAAGAAATAGAAAAACAATGTCATGAACTGTTGGAGCAGGATATTATTAGACCCAGTAAATCCCCTTATTCAGCTCCTGTGGTTCCTGTCCGAAAACCTGACGGTAAGTTGCGTTTATGTATAGACTACCGGAAATTAAATAGTGTTACTAAGACAGATTCCTTCCCCTTACCTAACCTAATAGATATGATTTATAATATGTATGGTAATAAATATTTTACAACCATTGATCTGGTCCGCGGTTATTATCAGGTGTCCATGGAACCCGAAAGTGTTGAAAAAACTGCTTTTTCCACTCCATTTGCCCAGTATGAGTATTTAAGAATGCCCTTTGGTGTAAAAAATGGTCCAGCAACATTTCAACGTGGAATGATGTTGGCGTTAGAGGAAATTCCATGGTCCAAGGTTATGATATACTTAGATGATATTATTATCCTCAGTCAAAACATAGAGGATCATCTAGTTACCTTGGATCGTGTCCTTGCTGCACTAGAGAGAAATGGGTATAAACTTAAACCCAGTAAAACCAGGCTTTGCCGTACTGAGGTGGAGTTCTTGGGTCACCAAATATCACGGACTGGTATACTTCCCCTTCAGAAAAATCTCAAAGGGGCGTTAGAATTTCCCGTCCCGACTTCGGTAAAACAATTACGCCAGTTTCTGGGAATGGTAAATTTTTATAGGCGACATATTCCCAACTGTTCTCAGATCAGTAAGCCTTTATCATGTCAGACTGGTGGTAGATCCATTACCTGGACGCCGGAGTGTCAGCAGGCCTTCGACCAACTTAAAAAGGCCTTAGTTAACCCCACATTGTTATGTTTCCCCGATTATAGTCCAGAGGTTTCTCCTATGGAGCTCCATGTTGATGCTTCAGACCTCGGGGCTGGTGCTTGCCTTTCCCAAATCCAAGACGGCGAACGCAAACCAATTGCTTTTATTTCTATGACCTTTAATGGGGCTCAGAGAAATTATGGAGTAATTGACAAAGAACTAACTGCTTTGCGTTGGGCTGTCAAATCCCTTAGACCTTTCCTACGTGGTATAAAGTTCATAATATATACCGACCATATGCCACTCATCTATTTACAAAATATGAGTTTGGTTGATGGAAGGTTAGCTAGGACTATGGAAGAGCTCTATGAGTATGACTTTGACATCCGTCATATATCGGGCCCTAAAAATATAGTTGCCGATGCTCTCTCCCGATCTCCCGTAAATGATAATATGGAAGAACCCGCTGAAAATACTTCTTTGGATTTCATTCCTCCTGGGTTCTTTCCGATAGAAATCAGCGGAGGAGGGGACTCGTTATATAAATGTTTTGCTCTTTACTTATATGGATCGGTCGAGAGACATTTAGAGGTAAGAGATATTCTTATCGCAGAATTACAAAAACATCCAGTAAAGTATAAGCTTCAGGGTCAGTTGGTTCAAAAAAGACTCCGATTATTAAAATTGCCGGGTCAATTGCCAATACCAGAAGTTATAACTGCTTTTACAGATGTTTTTAAAGTTAACGTTCATATATATTATACCAATAATAAACCCTTAATATATGGAAATAACGCTGCTGGTGAACCCTGTTATTTAAAATGTTTGGCAGGAATTCACTATAACTATCTGCTAGTCACTTCTAGTAATGAATAAACTTTATAAGTTATAATATAAGTTCTGTTGTTCAACTACTGATTGAAAAAAGCTAATATAATGAGCAAAATGACTTATCTCAAACTAAGAACCAGATAAGTTTTCTCTCTATCTTTCTTAGTCTCTTCATATACTTCCTTCTTAACTATTTATTTAAAACTATAAACATTTTCCTATATGGAAGTGGTCTTGGATGAATGCTTACTAGTATGTCTGATCGTCAAAAATTTCAAATTATGAGACGAATATCCCTCCTAGAGAAAATGTTCTTGCCTAAGTGATCTATTGTGTGTATGTATTCTTCGTGTATGAGTACAGACTAATTTAAAAATTTACAAACTATATAAGAAAGTCTTGTGTGATTGAGTTACCCATTTTTAAATCCAAAAGAATTTATACGGTGTATATTATACTGTATAAATAAATTTTCCCTAAAAATATATACTTATGGTATATATATATTCATTGAAAACCACCTGCCTCTGATAGTAATATGTGTGTGTATATATATATATATATATATATATATATTACTGATATATATAATATATATATTATATAGCTATATAAGGTATGTATATTCATTGAAAACTACCTGCCTCTGATAATTAATATATATATATATATTAGGAATATGTGTGTATATATATGTACATTGTACATATATATATACCGGTTCCTCCGCTCCAACGAGCTTGTCATGTTCATGACAGGTTGTGGAGTGGCGGAGCTTTAAACACTATTTTACAGATTTTCCTGGTTCCTGATGAGAGAAATTTCGCCCTTGTCCAATCAGATGTAAATAGCTGGATGTGCGGAATTTTCATTCTAAATCATAGGACCCAGTGGAGAGTAATTATGAGTAAAAAATAAAATAAAAAAGGAAATAAGGAAAAAGACTTTCCTCATATTGTTTTTATTTTACAAAAATATAATATGCCATGATTTTAAGTAAAGTTTCATAGGTTGCAGAGGTACAGGGGTTTTCAATGAATTAAGTATTATTGATGATCCTTTCTTCTTACTATGTGGAAAGGAGATCATCGTAATACGCTATATAAGTTTTATTTTGACAACCACTGAAATACATATTTTGTCCAACTCTTCTAAAGTAAAAATTTAAATTCTATATTAGAATTCAGTACTTGCTTCCCTTCTTTTATTTCAAAAGTTAGTCAGTTTCTCAGAGTTTATAGTGGGACCGTTTTTAACATTGTGGGTCCACTCTGAGAAATGAGAGGAGAGAAATGAGTTAGTTTTTACTCTGATTCATTCGTCTCCCTGACTGACTGTTATGAAAATAATACTAGGCATAGAATCTATATTTGTGCATTTTTTAATTCTTTTAATCAAATAAAATCCTATCATGATCGATTACTGCGAATATATGTACTTTTCAGAATGGATCAGCCGAATAAAATCTCTGTCGGGTTCCCAGAGTAACCCGGACTAGTCACTTCCATGATAAGCCGAGTGGTTTTCTTTTCCCCCGGAAAAAGGTTGGCCTTTTTTTTTTGAAGTATCTTTTGCTACCAATGGTCGTCGCCTAATGACACCCAAGTGTTAGAACCATTAAGTCATATGGTCCCTGACAAGATGGTTTGAAAAAAAAGAGATGCAGGATCGGGGCAAAACACTAAAGTTATATATATGATCGCCATCTACAAGATTTACACGCCTTTACCAAAAGCGTATCCTCCATGAACTGGGTCATAATGCAAAATATATATCCCCTTGATGATCCTGTATCCTTACCTCAACAAGTACCAATGGCCGGAGAAGAACATCGTCTGAGGGAAACGACATATTGAATCCATCATAAAAGTATTACTAAAGGCGGAGTACGTAAAGTCACCCCTCATATTTGATATTTCAATAAAAAGACCCTTAATGATCATTCTTTCATATCCACTAAAAGGATGGATCCAGATTAATGATACCTCTCATTCTCGATTTCATACTGGTCATGATGAATCTCCCGCAGAAACTATTCCCGAAGTTCACCCTTATGTCCAACCAGTCCCGTAATAAACTGTCTTCCCATCAAATTATTTCCAATGTAAAAATTATTTTCCTTCAATGAATGTACAGGAACATAGTGGTCCTTACATTCCTTCTCCTCAGTCAAATTATCCACCAATTGAATCCCAGTCTGTGCCTTCGTGTCCTCCACATCCTTATTGTATTTGTCATTCCAATGTATCCATTGACTATGAGTCTGCTCTGGATTCCAGCGTTAAGGTTGTACTGCGTACAGGCTTACGCTGGTTGATGGAGCACAAGGCTTCTGTACTATTGATGCAGGAGTTCCACGAAGAGAAAGAATCCGCTGTTCGTCTTTCGTCCCTAACTAAGGCACAGAAAATTATAAAAAATTTGTATATATATAATAATTGTTGAAAAAATTTATATTGTAATTTATATTTAAGAGTCCTGGTTGTCCTTCTCTACGCTGTTCTATGCTCTTGGCCGCCTCTTCACTCCCGTCTTTCTCTGAACGACGTGGAAAATTGAGGTGGGGGTTTAGATTTAGCGGGGGAGGATATAAGGGAGATGTTGTTCGTGCATAGTTGTGCCATTGACGACTGAAGTAACCCATAGTAACGGTTTTGTAAGTTTAAGGTTTCTCATTGATCCAGTCTGGACACTACGCTCCAGCCTGGACGATGAGTGTATTATATTCTATATTATTGCTTTAGTTATTGCCAAAACTTAGAGAATTATAGATGTTATAATTGTCTCTCTTTTGTTGTTGTTTTTAGTTGTTGATATAATTATGCTGATATCTTGTTGATAATATTATAAACTAAACCATTTGTAAAAAGTTTAAAGAGTACATAGTGTATTGTACTGTACAAAAACAACTCATAACATACTAGAAGTACTGGAAGTTAGATTGTCCAGATTTTCCAGGTTAGTGAGTTATGAAAAATTACCGTAATATATTTAATCAATTATTGTATAAAATTTATTAATGTTATGTGCTGGTAAAGCAGTAATAACCTAAACGTTATTGTTGCAGTTTACTATCAAAAAGAACCAGAAACTATTGAACCAATTGAACAAACCCCTCTTGGAAATCGAAAGGGTGAGTTCAATAAAGTAATAAAGTACATATAATATTATATGTAAAATATACTGTTATAAATGAAGATAAAGTGTGATCCAGTGTAGTAATCCACGTTATTATTTATTTTGACAGGGTTTCAATTTCTGGCTTGTTTTCAGTTCCTGATTACAATTTCAGTTACTGATTTCAGTTCCTGGTTTCAATTTTAGGACAAATTTCAATTTCAATCTTTGATTTTAATCTCTGGTTTCAATCTCTGGTTTCAAGTTTCAGTTGGGTTCATTCCTGTTTTGAATTCAGCTCTTTTTGTTTATCCCCAAAATCCTCAGTTAAGTATAGTATATTTGTCATAATTGAGTCAGAATTTCTATTTCCTCCCTTACTTCATTGCACGAATGATATTTGGATTCGTTTGGTTTCCACTCTTGAATCTGATCCTGAACTTATGTACATAATCATAATACATTGGATTTTAAGTATAATTCCAATGTATTTATCTAATTAAAATATATTATATAATCCAATTCATATAACTTTTATTATAGTTTTGTTGGGAGTGGATTGTGTTATCTTTATATATTCACAAACCTCCCACATGTATATATTTTGAACGAATTAAGTAAACATAAACTTTTTTATAGTGTGTCAATATCCTAGATTTTGATTCTCTATTGACCTATTATTATTCTTCACTACGGAAAAATATCTGATTAGTCTCCATCGATAGATAGATCCGGGAACGATCTAGTTAAGTATAAACCCTTCATTCTGGGTAAGACCTGTAAATTGTATCACAATTGCGTATTTAAATTAAAGAAACTCACAATCCTCCTTGAATAGTCACACAAGTAAGCAGGCCAACGGAGTCCCGAGACAATCTCCCTCCGTTACGGAAAAATAGCCTAATCTGCTCCGTAACACCTCTGATGGTGTCAGTTGGTTGCCTGTGCTTACTAGACATTCAAACCACATCTATCGAACATCACCTTAATACTATCTACTTCTTATTATATCTTTTGACCTCCGAATTATTCAATCTTCTTCGACCTTCGACTCTACGAGAATAAGTGGAGAGAGGCACCTTCCAGTCGGGTACGAGTGTTCGGTCCCAGCGTGCTTCTCTCCGCAACATAAATAAATTAAGTGGCGCCCGAACAGGGACTCTGTTTGAGTTCCTGCGCTTGCGTGCACTAGGATTGTGACTCTCGCTCACATCATCACATTTATTTTGAAAATCATCGATTCTCTTCAGCTCTTTTCAAAGAAATCTTCTTCTTTTGTACTTACATTGGACAGATTCAAGAGTTAGTTAGGGATAACCCTCCAATATCTTAATTTTCTTTACTTTAAAAAAAATTTAACATGTCTGAAAAAAATCAAAACACGGACTTGGAAACAAGCACAGCTTCTGATAGTCAAGAGGATTTGGACTTTGATCCATCTTTGCAGCTGTTGTTCTGGATCCGCCGTGTAAGAACAGCGTCTGCCCCGTGATGATCAAAGATGAACATCAATTAGAAATGATGTAGAACGAATGTAGGAGTGAATGATGAAAATAAAAATGGGGTAGAAGTCACCAACTCTGATAACACCCTTGGGTTCCAACCTCTGACGTAAAAATATGGTTTCCCAACTCTGACAACCTTTTTTAATTTCAGTCCGAATGGAAATGCCTTGCTTAACTAAACTAAAAGCAATGGCCCAAGAAATTTAATGTGGAAATCAGTCAGTTGAAACACCAGAAACGTTCCCCGCTCGAGGTCAAGTAATACCCTCTGACCTTGATGCATCTAAATTGCAAATGCCTAAAAATACCACTTCTCTCTATGATCGTGAGTATAACCTTCCTTTAGTTTCCCATTTCAACCACGATGCAAACCTTTCCTTCATAATCCACGAGTTATGTGGAAACTCCCCAAAAATCATTTTCTTCTAATCCCTAACCTTATTCTAATCCTAATCCTAACCTGTATTCCTAATCCTAACCTTCTTCCTAACTCCTAAACTTCTTCCTAATCCTAAACCTTCAGCCTAAATCCCAGTCTTCTCATAATGCCTATACCCCGTAAATTACTTCAACCAACCTAAGTCTCTCTTTAGAAATCCAGACATGGGTAGAGGCACTAGAGAATCTTTGTCCCCAATAAATAGAGGAGAATCTGACTTCTCCGAGAAATATAATAGGTTGCTACAACCCCACCGAGAACAAATTCCAGTAAATCAGTATCCGGAGCACCAGATGTCTATTGACCCTCAGTCGTATTCTGGTTGTTTTCCACAAGAATTACCACAACGACAATTTGAACGTCGTATTCCCGATCCAAATGAACCTTCTATGTATTCAGGGCCACACATGAAACAGAGACTTGACATGCTGGAGGAGGGCCATTGTACTCCTTACACAGTTGCTCAAAAACTCTCAAAAACTTAAGGTGGTGGACCCTGGAAAATTTAAATATGAATCAGAACAAGATCTCTTAATCTACTTGGCTGATTTTGAGGCGTACTGTAGCCTTCATTATCCCAATGCCCATCACCAATGGTTGAGACTGCTAGGACGACAGCTAGAAGGCAAATTTCTTCACATATACCGAGAAATAATAAAAGATAACCGTGAATACTTCTCTGTACGGGATAATCTAGTATGTTGGTATAGAGATGAGGAACGTAAGAAGAAAGAATATAGGATACAGAAGTATCATGCTGCTCACGGATATCCCAACGAGAGCATTAAAATGTTTGCCCTTCGGTTGGAACGCCTGGCTAGTCAAGCATATCCTGGATACGATATGAGAGATCATGATTCCCTTAGAATAGCTTTCCTTTGTAGTTTGCCTCCATATATTGAAACATTCGTCCGTCAATATATTAAAATGATGGAGTTGGACGGTTATAGTAGAGTTTCCTGGGAAAATATAGTGAACTTTGCGGATTCCTTAGATAGCGAGAATATCGTTTTCCCGAATTCCATTTCCCAAACTAATCCATGTGAGACCGACAATTCAACTTATGCCCAAAAGACCGCGATGAAAGTGAACCTAGACGAATCTTTGGAATCCGTGATCCGGATAAATACTGCACTCCCCGGATGGACTGAGGTTTTGCATCACAACGTTGAACAACGAAAACCTAAATCCAAAATAATCATCGGCAGGCCCCTAAGAAGAAAAGTAGTCCTCAGGAACGAAATAATGGTAGTCGATATTATCGTGACTCCACAAATAGTTACAAGAACCATGATAGTACAGTTCGTCCTGACCATAATTCGAATTCTAGTCCTAAGCCTAATGACCGGAAAAAGGTTTTGTGTAATTACTGTGAAAAAACAGGCCACTCCATGGAGGAGTGTTATAAATATCTTGGAATATGCAGTTACTGCAAAAAGAAAGGTCACATCAGGGCCAACTGTCGATCTAGGAATCTCCTTCCCCTTCTTCTCCGAATATTAGAAAAGTAGTCTGTCCTTTCTGCGGTGGTCCTCACGCTGGGATGAGGTGTTCAATTAGTGCTCCTCCCCAGTCACATAATCATGACCACGAGCCTTCTTCCCTTAGAACTGTTCCCTTTGAAAAGGTATATTCCCGGTCTTATTCCGCAAATCAATCGACCAATCACAGGCCTCCCTCGTCGTCCATGCAAGTGGAACCA
>JABUQX010061795.1:0-5000 GCA_015478945.1 Trachelipus rathkii
CCCAGGAGATGAACTAGCCTGGAGTTGCAATATCACGACAAAACTCTGCGCAGATACGCACCCCTTGTGCTACGAGGACTCGTAAAGGTGGTGGTACGCGAGGGACAAGTTCCCTCGAGCACCTGCCGCTGCGGTACCTATGAGAAAAGGATAAAGCATACCAAATCGGCCGGAAAGATAGAAGGTCAGGTGAAGTGGTTCAATGTAAGGAAGCAGGTTTATAATAAGGTCTTTTTCCTTTGCTCCCCTGTCCAAAGCCGGGTGACCACAGAGCCCCCGCCGGACAGATATGAAGAGCAGTACTCCATACAAGGGCGATGAGGCCCTTGTATATGCTGGAAGCACTGAGAAGAGGAAAAAGTCTCGTAGTCTAAACAGAACCCCCAGTTTCTTTGAGGCCGCCCTACAACCGTTGTGATGTGAGGTTTCCAAGACATTTTTTTTGTTTATAGTTAAGGCCAAGGATTTTATATTGTCAACAGTAGAGACGAGAGAACGTCGAAAAGATAGGAAAGTTGGAAGGTGTTTTGAAGAGGGGAGATTTGTAGAAGTTGAGTTTTAAAGAATTAAATTTCACAAGGTTGAGAAGCCCCACCCGGAAAATCTATCCAGAATCAGCGAGAATAGAATAGGAAAATTAAGACGAGAGGCGATTCTAGAAGCAAAAGAGGGAGCAGAATTGACATGAGTTGAAGAATGAGGGTCGAGTCATCGGCATACGAGTGGATAGTGTTAGATGTTGCAGGTTGAAACTCATTAATGAAACAAGTAAGAATAAGTAAGGAAGAATGAAGAACAGAACCCTCGAGGAACACCACAATAACAGAAAAGAAGAAGAAGTCGCACCGTCAACAACAGCCGAAATTGAGCGATTTGAGAGAAAACAAGACATAAGTAAGCAAAGTGAAGAAGGAAACCCAAAGAAAGGGAGCTTGGAAGCAGTGACGCGTGCCATACCCGCTCAAATGCTTGGATACGTCAAGCGCCACCACGCAAGTCTCCCCGTAGATCCTAAGGGCGGAAAACCATAATCATAAGATAGGAAAGTAATATCGCCAAGTAGACCTCGAGCGCCGAAAGCCATACTGGCGATCGAAAAGAAGTGAATGAGCTTCCAGATGATCTAAGAAATGAGAGTTAAGAAGGGTTTCCCAAAGATCTTTAGATAGAATACAAGTGAGAGCTATGGGCGATAGTTAGAGGATACAGAGCAGCTACCTTTTTTCGGAATCAGTTGGACATGTGCGTCGCTTCCAACACTGGAGGGAAAGTGTTGTATTGAAGACAAAGAAAATATAGTTTGAAACCAGGGGCGGGGTCAGCACGGAAGCACACTCCTCAAAAACTTGGGGAGGAATGCATCCGGGGCCACCCGCCTTCAAAGGCAATCACAGGCAAGTCATAGGACAACCTGAGAGAGAAGGAGGAGGATGGAGGAGATGCCAGAAATCGTCCCAGGGTTGAGTTAGAAGGAAAATTGAAGGCCAAGAGATTGGCCCCTTTTCAGTTGGAGATTAGCAACAGAACCATCAGAGCGAATAAGAGGAGAAAAGACAGATTTACAGAAGTTGTTAGAGATTTTGTTTTGGGCAAGAGGCCAGAAAGATTTGTCAGAGGGAGAAGCAAGGAGGTTAGCGCACTTTCGTTTGATGAAAGCTCGCTTTGCTTGTCGAAGAAAATCCCTGCAACGATTTCTAGCAGAATGAAAATTAGCCCACAAGAGTGATAGGAGAACGAGAATTTTCCACTCCGATACGCATTGTCTCTAGCCTGAATGGCCAGAGAACAAGCACGACCGAACCATGGATTATGAGGAGAGAAAGACTTAGTTGAAGAAGGAATGAACTTGCTGGTCCCATCAACGATTACAGCTCCCTCCTTATCTTTTAAGTATTTATACATCCATCATTATTCCTAACTGAGGTTTCCATTATAGTTAGCGTAGAAGCGACGCAAAGGCCCCCCAATCGGCCCGATCAAAGTGCCTGAAAAACGAGTAAGGGGCAGCGATGGAGCTGTTGTGGATGAAAGTATTAAAATTTAAGAGAAATATATATATATATATATATATATATATATATATATATATATATATATATATAATATAATATATATATATATATATATTAATCTCAAAATTACTATAGATATATATATATATATATATATATATATAACAATATATATATCTATATATATATATATATTATATATTATATATATATATATATAATAATATATATATAATATTATATATAATAAAATATATATATATATATATATATATATATATATTATATATATATATATATATATAATTAGAAATATATATATATATATTATATATATATATATATTATATATATATTAATATATATATATAAATGCAAATATAAATATCACTCTTATTGTCACTATTACCATTACTATTATCATCACTATTATCATTATTATTATTATTGTTACTGTCAATGTGAATATTATCACTGTTACCATTATTACTCTTATTGTAAATTACAATCTTGTTAAAACATAAAAGCTAGTAGCTAAACTTTGTTAATATTTACTGGAAAATGGAAGGAATATTTTTTTTGAATAAACACAAACATAAAAAAGTTATTAATATTATATTTACATTTTTTATTCCTTAAAGATACTATTTTAATTTATAAAATAAAATACTTGGGCACAGCCAAATATGAAATATAAATGACAAGTATTGGTTGTACAGGAATACAGATCCTGGTTTGCCTACAGTACACAAATGTTCTATCTTATTGCTGTTTATTTATTATATTATTTAAAGTATGGTATCGGGTATGTATCCGGCACTTAAAAAATAGAGTATTGTATCAGTATCAGTATCGGCCTCCTTTTCTGGTATCGGTATATCTGTAATATATATAATATATATTATGTTATATATTATATATTATAATAATATAATTATATATACTATATATATATATATATATACCGTAATATATATATATTATATATATATAATATATTATATATATATATATATATATATTATATATATTATATATTTATAATATATATATATATATATATTAAATATATATATATACATAATATATATATATATATATATAATATTATATATATATTAGTATATAATTATATATATATATATATACTATATATATATATTTATATATATATTTATATATATATTTTATATATTTTTTTATATATATATATATATAATATATAATATTATATATATATATATATATATATATATATTATATATATATAGTATATATATATATATATATATATTATATATATATATATCAGTAAGGGGTGATTCAAAACATCTGCGACAAACTCGGGGGCTGATAGAGCAAACGATAAGGAACATTTATTGTTAAATAACTTATGTGTATGACGCTTCGTTCCAAAGTTACGGATAATGTATAGGTATCACTAGTTTAATGAATGTGTACGCGTCGCTGTAGGTTACCGACATTTAGGTTACTCAATTTTAATGCGTTTGTGCGTGCGTACATGTGTGTACGCTTAACGTCCTTCGGAAACACTGTGACAATACCTTACCTGCCTCAATTTATCGTTGATTTTCAGTACAGTGTAGGCATCGATTTACGAGATGGATCACTCATTCTTCCCGAGCTAACCGACATGATAATGTGTTAGCGGTGCGCGAACGATAAATGAAAATAAGAGTGCAACTCATGTACCAGGAACGGTTTCCACACAGATACACCCCCACACACAATGGTTTGCTCGCCTTTCATCATCGCCTTCGAGATGATGGGACCCTTCGTCCCCGGTGCATTGGTGGAAGACCGCGTAATACGAGGACTCCTGCGTTTGAAGAAGAGGTGCTTGAGAGATTCGCCAACGACCCGTCGACTAGCAAACGCGCCATTGCCCATGCCATTTGTTCAAAATCAGTTGTCTGTGGTTCGGGTCTTGCAAGAGCAAAGCTTCCATGCATATCACCTACAGAAAGCACAAGGACTTGGGCCAAACGACTTCGTACCCCGTGTGCGATTTGCCCGGTGGTTGTTTCTGCAACGGAGCATCGATAATCCCTGCTTTCCTGCCACATGTCTTGTCTTACCGATGAGGCGTGCCCTTCACACGTATGGCTATCTCAACAGCAGACACACAGCCACATAGGGACGAGGAATCCGCAACGTAATGTTCATCGGTTACCAGGCGAAATTTAACGTAAACATCTGGGGTGGAATTCTTGGGGATCTATCTGCAGGGACCTGTCATCATTCCACACCGTTTGGATGGGACCATGCGTTACTCTGCAACTTACTGCCAGAACACGCTTCCGCCAGCTCATTGGACGACATACCCTTGCACCCGCACAGACATGTGGGTTCAACATGATGGCGCCCAGCGAACTTCAGCCATCCAAAGTACTTGGCGATCTGAATCAGAGTCCTACACTGACAACTGGATAGGGAGAGGGGGACCTGTTGGTGTTTCCTGCAAGCTCGCCCGACCTCACGCCCTAGATTATTTTCTTTAAGGGCATGGGAAAAGTGTTGTGTAACACTTAACGCCAGTCAACACAAGAAATGGAACTGATTCAGCGAAATATTCACTGCGTTTGATCAAATCAGACACAGTGAGGTCATGTTCGGTAGAGTCCGACAGGCAATGGTACGGCGATGTAACGAATGTAATCAGGTACAGGGCAGACACTTTGAACACCTCCTGTAATTTTTTCCTAATAAATGAATTTTCATAACACGCTACCATTATTGTGCTTACAACCTCTGCGTCAAAACACATATGTTTGTTTATTGTGTTGCATATAGATATTATTTGTGGTTCTGGTTGCTAGCTTTTCTATCAACCCTTATGTTGTAGCACGCACACAATACACTAACATTAGAATACAAAAATCTCCGGTTACGAAAAAACGACGCGTCAAACAACATCCGTGGTTGTGGCTTTACATCATCCGTAACTTTGAAACGAAGCGCCATACA
>JABUQX010061795.1:20000-43247 GCA_015478945.1 Trachelipus rathkii
CCAAAATATTCTTTTTTTTGCAGTTCACTGCACCTGTTAATCTTCTACAACTTTTATTAAAAAAAAAAAAAAAAATTTTAAAACTTTTTTGGAAAAACATGGGTTTTTTTTTGTACAAAGTGGTAATTTTTTATGTACATTTTTTTTTCTGGGGGTTTTCGGACCCCCACACTGACAGAAGGAAAAAAAACAACCATACAGCAATGTTGATAGGATTTATAGCGCATATACATGCACAATTTCAATTAATTTGGAATCGGGTTTTATTTTTAGAGCTCAACTCAAGGGTCTGGGGGGGGCGGGGGAGGGACTGCATAAAATTTCATGAAATCAAGGATGGGGCCAACAGGAATGGACCAACAGGAATGAATCAAATATTATGCTAATTTATAAATTTCTTAATGCATTGAATGCTTGAAAAGTTTCAAAAGTTCGTTTCAGAAGCTGAAAATATTTGAGGTTAAATTTTTCAAAAAAAATGAAAAAAAAAATTCCCCAAAAATCAAAAATTCCCTTCAGACAGCCATTATTAAACAATTTTTTGTTACTTGTACTAGATGCGATGAATACCGTGACACCAAATTTTTATCGCTCATAGACCCGATATTTTACCGAAGATTACAGCAATGGGTTGTATTTATGTAACAAATGGGCTTGGTTTTTTTTTTGTGAACAGCAACTATATATATATATAGTATATATAGTATATATATAAATTATAATAATAATATATATATATATATATATATAAGGATATAATATATATATATAAATATAATAATATATATATATTATATTATATATTATACGATATATATTATATATTATATATATAACTATATATAATAATACTATAATATAATAAGTAGATACTATATATATATATATATATATATATTGAAATATATATAATATAGTATAGATATATAATATATATATATAATATATAATATACTTATGATATATATATAATATAATTATATATATAATAGTATAATATATATATATATATATATATATATATTAATAATATATAATATAAGATAAGATTAGAAAAAAATAGGTTTCATTTTAATTCTATGCTATTGCAGTAATAAATGGGTCGAAACCTTAACGAGGATAGTTAGAGGAGGATTGCTACCGAGAGAGTGTTGGACAGAGTGTGAGAAAGGAGAGCTTGAAAGTAAACGTGATGAAGATAAGTTCCATAGTTAGTGAAACGCTAGACCGAGACAGTCCTCAGTGTGAATTTATGGTTAGATAAGAGTAAGCAACCTGGAAACAAGTTTCTTTAGGAGAAGAGTTTAAGAAAAGAAATGAGAAAGGGAAAAGAGGGAAGGAGACAGAGAGAGTAGGAACTTTGTGAGTGGAAGGGAAGTGGCTGGTGCAATTAAAGTCAGTTGAGTGAGTTGTAATAGGGACTAAGTCATTGAGGGTGCTAGGTCTTAACCATTAGAGAGTTAATGTTGTTATACCTGATGATTATTGCAAGAAAGATAATTTAGTAGTGAGATTATGGTCTGGAATAAGAAGATAGATCTATAGATCTAAAGTTCAAATGTGTTCAGATGGACAATCGTAGGGAAATGATGAATAATGGTAGGTTAAGAAGAATTGATAAAATGAAAAGGAATGAACGTATTAGAAGAGTTGTGTGGTGGTGTGAGAAAAGGGAAAATGAGAGAGAATAAATGAAGTATGTTGAGAATGGTTTGCGTCATGTGGATGGATGATAGTCAGTTGGATAAGCGGATGTATAGTGGCTTAGTGGTTTGGGAACCGACCGCTGGGAGACCGGAAGAAAAAGATAATGAGTCTGTAAACGAAAATGTTTGAAGGAGAGAATGTGAGTTTGACAGAGGCGAGAAGAAGGTGTATAACAGGAGTGAATGGCTGGGTTTTGTGAGGGGTATGGCTTGTGGCCCGCCAGGGCCAAGTGATGAACCTTACATTGTATGATCTACCAAATAGGTGGAGTCCCATTGAAGCTCGGAGTGGATTTTTTGACTGCGACGTGTTCTCACTAATTAATGGTACTGAGGAGCGGTAAGGCTGGGCTTTCCTTTTCGACTTTTTGTCATATTCTTATACTGCTTTTTCTTTTCCGATGCCATGTTACGCACCTTACTCCCAATCTTGGGAAATAAAAAAGGAGGATGAAGAAGAAAAGGAATATATATATATATATATATTATATATAATAAATATATATATAATATATATATATATATATAGATATATATTATATATATGATTATTACATATATTATATATATTCTATATATATATTATATCTCCACCCCTTCTCTCCCAAGACTGGGGGTAAAGGTGCGAACATGCACCAGAAACAGAAAAGTTAATAGAAAAAACATGACGTAAGTCGAAAGAAACCCAGCCTTACTGCCACCTTATATACCTTTTAGTGAGAACTCATTGCCATCAGAACAACTCCACCCAAAAGATTTCACGGGACCGGATGACCCACACTTTGTATCTCTGTCAATGTGGGGTTCATCCCTTTGCCCAGGTGGGCTACAACCATACCCCCTAACAAAACCCGCCATTCACTACTGTTGTGCAACCTTTCTTCTTCCTCTGCCAAACTCCGCATTTCTCTCCCCTCCAGGCATTCCTTTATGACTCAATCCACTTTTTCTTGCGTTTTTCAGCCGATCGATTCCCAGCACCCTCACCACTATAACCGTTTAAACCAACCGACATATCATTCCATCCTTTCACAGAGACCAAACCATCTCAACATTACTTTCGTTTATCTCTCATTTATTCCCTTCTTCATACCACGCACTCTATACATTACAATCATTCCACATTTATCAATTCTTCTCACAACCTAACACGCCCTAGATTGTCCATCCTGACACATTTACTTAGATCTATACTGCTTATTCCAGACCATATTAGTTTCACTATCATACATTAACACTGGTAACAACATACCCTCATGTAAGACCCTAGCGCACTCAAGAATTAGTCCCTTTACATCCACCAAGGATTGAATTGCACCAAACACCTTCCTGTCATTCACAACTTTCCTACAACAATCTGCATCAGCCGTTCCCTTTTCATTCAATATATATCCTAAATAAAGGATAATAATATATAGGGATGTACCGATACCAGAAAAGAGGCCGATACCGATACTCTATTTTTTTAGGTGCCGATACTGATACCGATACCGATACTTTAATTATAATAAATACACAGTAATAAGATAGAACATTTGTGTACTGCTAGGCAAATCAAGATTGCATTCCCTGCATTACAAAAATATTTAGTCATTTATTTCATATTTGGTTGTGCCCAAGTATATTTATTTTATAAATTAAAATAGTATCTTAAAGGAATAATAAATGCAAATATAATATTAATAACTTTTTTATGTTTGTGTTTTTTTTTCAAAAATATTCCATTTCCATTTTCCAGTAAGTATTAACAAAGTTTAGCTACTAGCTTTTAAGTTTTAACATTATTACAATTTACAAGAAGATTCTTTAACTAGCTACAATCTAAAGAATAAAAATAATGAAAGAAGAGACCTCAATTAATCAGCTGAAAAGACAAAATAAATAAACGCTATTATTCAAACATGACATAATAATAACATTCTCCTTTAAGATAAAGATAGATATCATTCAATACTCAAATTCAAATTGTGATGCTAAAACATTAAGCTTTCACTAGTATCTGGCGAGAGCCTGTTCCTTTTAGGGGTGTTTACATTCCCGCCTACACTAAAAATACTATCGCTCTCGACTGATGAGAGGGACTGATAAATATTTGCTTGCAAGCACTGAAAATAATGGAAACCTTGGCCCATTTTCATGCACCACATGAAAGATTCTCTTCTGTAGGCAACATGCATCTCCTGTTTTTCGTAGAGCTTCATCTCCTCTTTCACAATGCAAATTTGAATTATCTTCACTCCTTGATGACTGTCTCTTCAGTTTTTTCGATGAGGTTCCTTGGGTGTGGATTTCTGGTGAAGGTGGAATGGAGATGGGCAATGCAAATTTCAGCCATGACTTTCAAAAGTCTTATCATATCCAAATCCTCTTCATCTTCAGAAGGTTTATTTGCTAAAAAGCCATCATCATCACTATCAGTGCTGTTGCCAGGGGTTGCTGATAAGGCGGCTTCCCCTTCTGTGAATCTTTTTTTTATGCTCACCACGGCAAGTCGCGCGGTTAGTGCCATTTAAATGGATTTCTAGAAGTGTCCACTGTCGGAGATGCCATTCATGTGGGGTTTCAGCTAGCTTAAGAAATTCCTCATTAGAATCTTTTATATATCGAAACTCTAAGTATATTACACAATGTAAAGAAAAAAAAATTATTTTTTGTTTTCTGATTTTTTATTGTTTTTTTTTTACAGTTTTTTATGCAGATTCCAAATGTTTTTAATTTTTCTCTAACATCGACCGTTTTTATGTTACGACGGCCTAAAATAATTATTGGCATCTTCTAATTTTGTAGGATCGTTATGGCATCGCGCTGAGTAAAAGTCAATTGCCATTAATGTTTTGTGGGGATTGCATGCTTAATAATATAATATAAGGTATATATATATATATATATATTTATATATTATAATATATATATACTATATATATATATATTATATAATATATAAATATATATATATATATATATATTATATATATATAAGATATAATATATATATATATATATATATATATAATATATATATAATATATATACCATTGTTTAACTACATTCTAGTGCAATGATATAATTGAAGGTAAGGTACCAAACCTAAATATCTTTTATAAATTTCAGAAGATTAGTAATAATATAATGAACATTTGTAAAATTGTAAGTAGACAGTGTTAAACGTTGGCAGATTCATTTTGTTATGTGTGTGGATGTTATGCTAGTTCTTAGCACATTTCCACCAAAATTGTGAAGGGAACCAAGTATTTGATTGCGTACAGGCTCTACTTTGGTATGCCTATTGGTGATTAAGATAAGGCACGGCACTCATTATATGTTGGAAGTTGTAAAACAACCTAAGTGCTAAGAGGAACAAGAAAAAGGCAATGCTTTGGCTATTCCCAGAATATGGCGAGAGCCAACGAATCACTATGAGGACTGCCACCTCTGCATGGTGAATATTACAAAATATGGAAAAGGTAAAAGAAGGCAATCTCTTCCATACCCAGATATTCCCTCATCCAGAATCCCAGTTAATCATAATGAAAACTACCCTTTACCTTCACCACCCCTTCTGTAAGAAAATTGTTTTATGACAAGTCAATGACATATAAAAGAAGAAACGTCATGTTTCCTCAAAATATATATATATATATAGCACTACTTATATATAATATATAATATATATATGATATATATATATATATATATATATATATATATATAAGTATATATATATGATAAATATATTATATAATATATATAATATATATTATATATATATATATAAGGAACTTACTCTAGGGTCTAAGCCTTACCAACGAAAGTAGTAGATTTCTTTCCACTTTAAACTTTATTTTAGTATTATTTCTAATTATGGTTATTCACGTGCATTAATTGAAAGATAATTTTGTTTCAAATTTTATTGTGATTTTAATTATTTACAGAGCGTTTATAAAGGCGTCAAGCGCGAGTATTGTTTTTTATCTACTCCAAATTCGCGCTGGCTAGGAATAATAAATAACAACAGACAGAATAGTTTGAAAGTGTCCGTATAAGCAATGTTGCCAAACCGATTAACAACCTCTGTTACAATTATGGCGTTTCGCGTCATATATTCGTAATTATTTCGAAGTATATTCACATCAAAATATACAAACGATTATTTTATAAACAAATTATTAATGAATCAATTGTGTTACACGTTGGTGACTTTTGGAGGTGAAATTTCCAAGTATTACTTGGAGATCACACCTGAACACCCAGCCACTCTAAAGTACTTAATTTTAGATGAATAGAGAAGATTAAGTGAAAATTCAAGCAGTAGAGGAAACAAATCTAACAACAATGACTATACCTAAAAAGTAATCAACATGCTACATGAAAGTTTCACCTTTATATCACTTATCACAAGAGTATACTGGCATTAGAATATATAAACTTTAGCACCAATAGAAATTTTTTTATAAATCATCTAACTCTTCACATTCATTATTTAACATAAAATATGGCTTTACATTTATTAAGTTTTCACATTGTACTTGATTATTCTTATTTATGTACACATTATTTCCAGATAACTTTACTATGGGATAGGGGCCATGATATATGGGTTCTAGTTTGTTTCGGCCATACTGCTGTTTTTTAACTAATACAAATTTGGCATCTTGCAGACTATTTGGCACATATATTTTGGGGTTCTTGGCAGTAAATTCTGGAGACAGAGGGAGTCCTAAGAATAATTTTAGTTTTTCAGCGTAAGTTTTCATGGACATGGGGAAGGAGGACTCCAGCTGATCTATTAAGGCTCCAGGGAGAGTTGGAATTTGGCCCATCATTAAGAATGCAGAGGTGATTCCTTCTGAGTTCTGTGGGGCAGTACGTGCAGACACAATAGCACAATGGGGAGAAGATCTAGCCAATAATACTTCACATCTTCCAACTCATCCGACAGCATGGCTCGCAAAGCTCTCAACAAAGTTCTATGGGAGTTTTCGATGAGGCCATTGCTTTGTGGGGTATAGGCGGAGGTAAAGTTATGCCAGGATCCTAACTCCTCACGCACACTCTTGAATAAGTTAGGAGACTGAAATTGTCTCGAACAGCTCATTTGTTCAGTAATCTCAAATCGGCTACTATTCGGACTCCCCCACTAGATTTAGAAAGTACCAAAATCGGAAATCCCCAAGGTGAGTGCGAGGGAGAAAGTACCCCAGCATTTACTAACCTGCCTATCTCTTCTTTGGCCTTATCATATAAACTAGTAGAGATTCTGCGACTTTTAATGTTTATTAGGGAACCCATAATTTTAAATTTGTATGGAATTAATTCATGTGAGGAATTTTCTTCAGTGGGGGAAAGGGGAAATTTGCTAATACCTATCTCACTCGTATTATTAAAATCACTTTCTTTATTAATATCACTTTTATTCATACTTATTTCATTTCTATTTTTATTACACTTGTAGGAGGCATTGTCCTGATAGCTACCCCCAGGGATACTATTTATTATAATTTTATCTCTCAAATTAACATTTTCTAAATTTATAAAATCATCAAACAACATTTTATATTCACCTAATAGAAATTAAAAGGGAAGGCGCGGGAAGCGGAGTTTAGGAGAAGAGTTAATTTATATAATTAAAATCAATTTGTTATTGGTAGTGGCTTCAGAACCATGTGCCCTTGAATGACTTTTCACCAAGAAAGACCAGTTGTGGCATCATTATAATATTTGAGCTAAATCTGGTTAAATAGTATTTAGAAAAAAAATATAGTCCCGAAAATATTATTCAATTACACAGTGATTTAAAAATATTATGCGCTCTAGTCCCGTTTAGCAGGGAAATTTAGTTTTTTAGGTTATACAATCATTAAATGTGGAATCTGGACTTCCATGTAGGCAGCTGTAAGAAAGCCAATAGGATCTTTCCTTTGTTCTGCAGAGCCTTTAAAATAGAAATGAACTCCCTGTATTCTAACAGAAATAATTGCTTTGAATAAGCGTCATATATACGAAGGAGACAATTAATTGCAAAAATTTTACATTCGTTTACATTTAAAACTTTGGGAAGCACTGGCCCATTGCAAGAATCTGCATTTTCAACCCGCATCGCAGTATTTTGGCTTGGAACTAAAGGTTCCAAGCCCAATAACTACTGGTTTCGCTACCTTGAATAATGGCATAATGCCTTACCCTTAAACACTAATATCGAGGAAATCAAATCTTTCCCTATACCAAGATCATGTTCACTAACTGAGAAGCTCGCTACGCATAAAACAGATGGTTTTATGCCATTAGTAGCATTTTCACTTGATATGAACAATGAACCTGGATATTTATTTTTTATTAGCATGCAAAGTATCACATGTTTACGCTATACTGTTGAATTATTATTCGAGTTTTGTGGGTAGCTTCCTCCCTAAGATTTCTATAGTGTTAAAACTACTTTGTGTACTTTACAATTTTCCGAGTTACCACTGGATTAAAATGCACTTTCTTTGTACAGGGGCGTAATCCACCCCTATAAACTTAGTTTCCCCTGCGAAGGTAGGGAAGTAGGTCCAACATTGTTTTGTGAGGGCGCTTGTGCCAACAAATAGCCATTTTGCAAGTGCCTCCTTGGCACCTGCTAGCCATTTCACGGAATATGAAATGGTAGTAGCAAAGGGGTCCATCTTTTCTAAATCCTGAAGGTGATCGACGATGGTTAGTACGACCTCTGTCCCAGCCAGGAGAGCGACCTCTGTCCCAACCATTTCATTACGAGACATCCGTAGATCTAATTGATTTACTTGATATGTGAGGGCCTCCAACTTCTGGAACATCTCACTTAGTCAATTGTTTATTTGGGCCAAATCATTGCGTGAAATGTGGTCTTCTTTCCAAGGTTGGGGATCACTTGCCCTGGTAGGGATGAATGGAGTCACAGACATTGACCGAATAATCTGGATAGGATTTTGACTTATGACGTTGGGATTCCATGAACACGTTAGCTGCTTCGGGCAATTTATGAATATCCGCATTCCCTTTCAATAACCGTTAATAACGGTACCAGATCCTCAGGTAGAGCACGAAGAGAAACATCTGTTCATAAGGTTTTCATTTTGACGTAGAAGCCATTGATAACTGCGGATTCCTAATATGCTTTGACTCTGTTAAGATATGCGGTGGGCTTTTCACCAGGTTTAAGCCCTCAAAATAAATTTTCAGCTTCTCTTTTTCAGAGATGGAGCATTAGTTTCAGTTACAAGGCGAACCAATTTTCATTATGTTTGGTCGATTGATAGAGATAGCTTATTCTGAAGTTATAGCCGAAAGGTAAGAGGGAGCTGAGAAGTTGAACTTTTCTCGATATTATCAGTAAATATAGGCTAATAGAAATTCCACTCTATCTAACCACTTTCCCACATCCCTTGTTTCAAACCAAGGAATATCCTGCACAGAGAGTACTTTCCTAGTTCTATCGATGTGGTGGGTGATGGGTGCAGAGAACGACCACTCTCAACTGATAGTTATTAGGAGTTGTGACCGTTTTCCTATTTAGATTTTTTGTCCATCATTATCATTTATTTCAACATCTACATGATGTATAGAAATTCCAGACTGTGAATTATTTAAATTTTGAGCACCAGACCTGCTTCTAGTCGAAGTCATCGTTGTAATCGCAATTTTTTTTTTTTTTTTTTTTTTTTTTTTTTTTTTTTTTTTTTAAAGACTGTCTTAATTGTACATTCACTTAAAAATTTGATTTCACTGTTTTATTAGTTATTTTGTAGTAAAAGCACTTGACTCACTTCAACTACACAATTACCCAAGTAGGCTAATTTTGTAAAATTATTAAAAAAAAAAATTATTAAAACCATCTATTTATAAAAATAGGCCTGTTGCCTTAATAATAGTTGTAGTTTACTTATATAGGCACTAAGAAAGGACAGATAGTTCAGTAGGCTTAGGCTCTTAAACTAGGAATAGGCCTAGTTTTAACTTAAAACTTTTTTCTTTATTTTTATGTTTTTCACTTTTATATTTGTAGAAGATTTTTTCTTGCTTTATTTATGAATGCACTAACAACTATAGTCTTTTTATTTTTATTGCTGAACACATTTACGTGTGTGCGTAGCTTAGGCTTATACTGGCCTATTTTTCCAAAGTTGTTAATTTCACTGAAATTTTACTTTTTTATTTTTTTTTATATAGTAATTTCAAAATTCGTAATTTATATTTTATTTCTTTATTGTTAATTCGTATGTCACTCTGGGATAAACCAACGTGGAAGGACTTACTCTAGGGTCTAAGCCTTACCAACGAAAAGTATAGATTTTCTTTCACTTAAACTTTATTTTTATATTGTTATAGAAACTTTATTTTACATGCATTAATTGAAAGATAATTTCGTTTCAAATTTTATTGTGATTATGTATATTATATCGTAAGGTTTTTCCTTGCGCAGATAAGTATTGTTTTTTTTTTATGACTCCAAATTCGCGCGCTAGAAATAATAAATAACAACAGAATAAAATGACATGGGTAATTTTTTGAGGGGCAATTTGCCAACCGTTAACAACTTTATGATTATGGCGTTTCACGCTATATATTCGTAATTATTACGAAGTATTCACATCAAATATACAAAATTATTTTATAAACAATTATTAATGAATCCAATTTTTGCATATATATATAGGCAGGTTCTCTTTCTTTTCCAGAGTTGATTGAGCTCATGAACATGCTTAAATATGCTTAACCCTTGAAATGAAGGAAAAGATGGCATAATGTGAAAATGATGCATGGTGATGCATTCGTATGTGGTTCAGGGAGTTTTAGGAAATTGTAAAGATTCAAATTACAAAACAGCTGATTAAAATGCTCATTGATTGTTATATAAAAATGGGGTGCCACATGTCATTAAATGTGCGTTATTTACACTCGCATTTGGACTTTTTTCGAGAGAATTTAGAGGATGTAAGTGAAGAACGTGGTGAAAGATTTCACCAGGATATTCAGACAATGGAAAGGCTATACCAGGGACGTTGGGATAGTTCCATGATGGGTGATTATATGTGGGTTTTGATAAGAGAAGCCAAATTGATTCACAAGAGAAAAACATGATGAACAAAGTACTTTCAAATGCAAAGTAAGCATGTTTTTGGCATATTAAAGCATTGACTTATATTTTTGGATATTAGTATGCATATTGTCAAGTAAAAGGTTTTTTAAGTAACTGTTCATAAATTTAAACCTTCAAATAAAAAATTATAATAAGTACCTACAGTGTAAGCTCATTAACAAACTTTAAATATTGCAATAACTCTCAAAGTATCGATGATAGAAAAAAATGAAGGTCATTTCTGTGTTCAGCGTCAAAAAATATATAAGATTCAATAAAAAAATAAAAATAAACATTTTTTTTGTTACATATTTATTGAATCTGAAAGTTTCTCATATTTATTATTCACCCAAAAAGTAAGAAGTATCGGCCATATTAACCAATACCGATATCCCCTAAAAAGCTGATACCGATACCGATAGTATCGGTAAATCCCTAATAATATATATATCAATGGAGTACACAGCCATTTTTGCAACTTGCTGGTAAGGCCAGTGAGCAGTTAAAAGAAATAAATGACTCGTTTGAATTATTTAGCACTCTATATATCTGTAGTAAATGATACCTGATCGGCCTTAAATAACCACGAATACTGCTGATCTCAATTTACTGTATGAAGTTGGTAACATCTCTACAAAATCTTGGTTGAAGCTTGGCAATAAGTTTTAAGATCCCTGCTCTACAGTGATGGTGAATGGCTAGTTACTCCATTGCCAATAAATTATTATTTTCTGATGAAGTGCCTGTGATTTTGGGACAATGAAATTGGAATCTCGAATGCTGTTGGAGTTAGTGATTTGCTTAAGATCAATGCGCTTGCGCGGGTTACAGTTCGTCGCGAGCATTGGGTGTCCTCTGTCTAGAAAAATACAGGACTTCTCTCTTTTACTATCAAATTTTTTGATTCCAGATATTCACTTCGGTGAAGTTTCCCATATGCTATGAAGGTGGCATTATATTATTGTTTTCTGTGTACTGCCTCATTTTCTTTTCTGTGGCATATTTACGGCTCTAATAATAAATTTTGTAAAATCATTAATAAAAAAAATCTTCTGCCAAGATGAAATAGTAACGAATTTTGTGAGGTTATTATTAAGACAAATCTGCAGTCAATTAATTAATGAATAAATCTTGATCAAAATCTGTTTATAATGATTATATATATATTATAAATATATATATATATATATATATATATATATATATATATAGAATATATATAATATACTATATATATATAATTATATAATATATATATATATATATAATATATACGGTATATATGGTGAAGTCTAGAAACGTGTTCACCACTACGAAAATATGCTTAATTGTTTGAAAAAATGTACAAATCAAAAAGAAAATGAGTAATGTAACGTTCTCAACATGGTCGTTGATTTGCGCATTACGAAACGTAAAAAATGCTCGACTTTGCGTTCGTTTATGTCAAACTTAGAGCAAAATTGAGAAAAATATTCACTAAACGTAAGGAATTTCCCTAGTTCTGTAAGGTCGCTATTTCCCCTGCTTGCCGAATTTAAGCACGCTCTTACGATAAAATGCAAACAAACAAGATGCGCTGTAGGTCCGTTTGGTTTGATGATTGTTTTTCAATAAAATTAGCTGTAAATCAAATTCCTTAAGAAAATAACGATAAACTCCATCACAATAGTTGATCAATTATTTGTAATATAAACCATTTGTTATTTTTTTTTACTTCTGTTTATTCCAAAACCACATGGTCCATCACAACAGCGGATTTCAAATGTTTGTAAGCAAACGTTCGTTTATGCACGAAATTCGTCCTAAAACTGGGTGAGCATTTCTTATCCAGCGTAAGCACACATGACAAAAACGATAACGGTCTTATTTGATAAAATTAAAAAAAAAAAACTTTTAAAAAAGAGCTTCACACCTATAAAAATGTTAAAGCCGTTTTCGTTTGTGCATTTGTGCATTTGTGCTTATGAAACGTAAGAAATGCTCGAGTTTGCGTTCGTTTTTGTCAAACTTAGCGCAAAATCAAGAAAAATGCTCACCAAACGTAAGGAATTTCCTTAATTCTGTAAGGTTGCTACTTCCCGTGCTTGCCGAATTTAAGCACGTTCTTCCAAAAAAATGTAAACAAACAAGATGGTGGTGTGGTAGGTCCGTTTTGTTTGAACAATGTTTCATTCACTAAAATTAGCTTTAAATCTAATTTCTTCCAAATTGATAAAATCCATCACAATAGTTGATCAATTATTTGTAATATAAACCATTTGCTATTTTTTCATTTCTTTATTCCAAAACCACGTGCTCATCAAAACGGCTGATTTCAATTGTTTGTAAACAAAAGTAACTTTATATATAAAATCATGATAGTTTATACACAAAATTTGTGCTAAAACTGGGTAAGCATTTTTTATCGAGCGTAAGCACAAATGACTAAAACAATAACTTTCTAAAAAAAAAAAAAGTTCTAATTATTTATTTAAATATATGTAACCTATAGCAACTTAACTTGACCTAACTTGACCTAACCAAACTTATTTCTTTTTGATTCGTATATTTTTCAAAATGATCAGTACAATTTTAGTAATGCGACACACGTTCTAGACTTTTTATATATATATATATATATATATATTATATATATAATTATATAATATATACAGATATATATACATAATATATATATTATAATATATTATTATATATATTATATATTATATATATATATATATAATATATATATATATAAATTTATTATTGAAAGTTATAGAATGGTTTTTTGATTTCATTCTTTATAGTTAAGGAAAGTTCATTAGAAATTCCGGTTCAGCCGGATTTTTTTCAAATCGGCTAAATTCCCGGTCCGGAAGATTTTTTTTTGAATCCGGGGCTAATTCCGGCTCCCGCCGAACTGGAAATTTCAGTTACGGTACATCCCCATGAAACACCAAAAGGAACAGACTCTTGCCAGATACTAGTGAAAGCTTAAGTTTTTCATCACAATTTGTGAGAATTTTTGAATTTTGAGTATGAATGATATTATCTTATTCTTAAAGAAGTATATTATTTATTTCATGTTTTGAATAATAGCGTTTTTTTATTTGTCTTTTCAGTTGATGTAATTAGGGTCCTTCTTTCGATTATTTTTATTCTTATATTGTAGCCAGTAAAGATTCTTCTTGGTAAAATTTTTATTAATGTTAAATCATAATGCTATTAGCTAAACTTTATTAATACCTACTGGAAAATGGAAATGAATATTTTTGAAATAAACATAAATATAAAAAAAGTAATTAATTATTATATTTGCATTTATTATTTCCTTAAAGATACTATTTTATTTATAAAATAAATTTACTTGGGCACAACCAAATATATGAAATGAAATATAAATGACTAAGTATTGTTGTACAGGGAATGCAATCCTGAGTGCCTAGCAATATACAAATGTCTATCTTATTTACTGTGTGTTTCAGTTATATTATTAAAGTATCAGTATTGGTGTCGGTCAGTAATCGGTACATCCCTAAATATATACATAAACATATATATATATACTATATATATATATATATATTAATAAATTTTGAATTTTACTAATTGAACAATAATATATATGTATAATAAATATATTATATATATATATAATATATATAAAATATTTATGGGAAGAAGAAAACGAAAATTATTTAGATAGAGCGCAAATTTGGCTTTTTGCCCTCTTTAAAAAAAATTGTTGAGCGCTAAATGCAAAAGCGTTACAGTTTTGTGAAATTTCTGTCTTAAACGCAAAACAGCACATTTTACCTGAAAGCGCAAAATTGCGCTTTGCGCTTATTTCCCACCTTTTTATTATATATATATATTATATATATATATATATATATATATATATAATATTATATTATATATATAGATATATATTTATACTTCTTAAAGAATGCAATATATTATATATTGTGGCGAATCCGACAAGGCAACAACTTCACAGCTGCCGCGAATGACGAGGCGGAGGGATTCTAATCCTCCCTTTTCAATGGTAGGTGAAACTCCAGAGGTGATACGCTCGCCACTCGTTGCAACTATCGCTGGGTTCGCTCCAATATCTTATCGGAACACCTGTTGGCCGGGCAACAACACTGGTCAACCCACTCTCTGCAACCCTCGTTCTCCAAAATCAAGAAGCAATTAGTAAGAGGAAAAACACGAAGTGCACAATTATCACAAAAGGGGAAGAAAGTGGGAGAGGGGAATGACCCTAACACTATCCTTGATCACAGTAAGACGAAGGCAGTAAGAGGAAAAGGGAGAAAGACTGAGCTAAAAGTGTGGACAGAAAAGAGATTGCGAATGGGCGAGTAAAAGAGTTCTCGCGACGATATATTTAATTGAGAAATTAATTTACACAATAATGGGCTACGCCCTTGGAGAATTAAACGGTTTGCAAGAAGGGGAAAGCAGTGCCAGCCCCTACAAACGGTGTCCCTCCCAGGCCACTCCTGTCCTCTACACGAGACAATAGGAATGCTTTTCCGGTTCTTTTTGAAGCAACAAGTCAGTTTATTCACTCTGGGAAACTACCACGCGGGAAGGCTCGCGGGGATAGAGAAAGTTAATGCACAGTAGATTTGCAGGGGACAATGGAAGCAGGGAGCAAGCCAAATAATAGAGAAAGCCAAAGCAGATTACTCGTTTGACCACCTATGATTAAAAAGAAGCTTCATTAATTATTTTAATAACAATACGGATCTACCTGCAGGGGAAAATCATTCATTAACATTACATTATGATTCCACAATAGCATTCTCAATTCACCCCTCCACTCCACATTCAACCCTTACCTATAGAAGTGGCACTGTGACTTCTACTACAACTATCAATCGTCTGCCTCAATTTTACTTCCACCTAAGGGTCTTACTACTCAATTTTTTTTTTTTTAATAACGACCCTCTGAAATTGGGAAAAACAAGGAGCATTAGGTCAAGGAAATAATCAAAAAAATAATGATGGAAATAAAAATAATAAGAATGCACTAATCATAAAAATAACTGATAAAGAAATAATAATAATAATAATAATTAAATAATAATATAATATAATGAATAAATAATAATAATTAATAATATGACCCCCTTGAGGATTAATTCCCCACAATATATATATATAATATATATATTAATATATATATATATATATATATATATATATATATATATATATATATTATTATAAGTAATATTATTATAATATATTTCGATGTGAAGTTATGTTATTATATTATATATATATTAGGGAGTACAGAACCAGGTACCGGAACCAGTTTCCGGCCGGAACCTCGATTTTTTCAGTTTCGGTTCCGGCTGGAACTAACTTTTTGGCCAGGAACTTTGCGGAAGCTTTCTGTACTTTTCAAATGTCTTTTAAAAAAATTCAGTAATTTGATTAGTCATGACTAGTATGATAGCATAAAAATGAATATAAGAAAATTGATATATATATGAGCAAATATCATGATAAAATTATCTCGACTATAGTTTCGAAAACTTTAAATAAAACAATATTTCACACTCGAACCGGTTCTTTAATATCTAGGGTTGGGGATTGTTTTTGAGATTTTTTAATTTTTTTTTAGGAGCACAAATTGTTTATTGGAATTATTTATTTTTTTAAAATTAGTAAATAATCCTATATTACCTATATTGAAGTCTTAATTTAGTAAATATAATTATTATTTAGTTTAAATTAATTTATTTAATATATATATATACTGTATAATATCTGAGTACTTCAAATTTTATTTTATTTCTTGGTATGCAAGAAACAATCCAAACTACATCGATTAATTTATTTATCATATAGATGAAATATACTTATCATTAATTAGGTGATAGCTAGGATTAATTATTAATTAAGAAAAACCAAAATTTGCCTAAAAATAAAAAATAAATAAAAAAAAATAATAAAAAACAGTGATTTTTTTATTTAAAAAAATTACGTACAAAAAAATCGATTGATTTAAATCATTTGATTTTGTACCAACCCTGCCTCTAGGGAATTAGACCTGGCGATAAAAAAAAAATTTGTACAGGGTATTATTCTTCTTATTTCTTCTTCATCCATGACAACTCAATGCCACAAGACATCAAAAACCGAAAACTCTACCAAAATCTTTACTAAAAAATTAAACTATTACCTAATAAATATAATAAATAACTAACTCGGGATGAACCTACGTAAAATCTAGCAACTTAATTATACTAATTTATTATTATTATTATTAGTATTATTATTATATTATTATTATTATTATATGATTATTATATATTATTAGATTATATTTTTATTATTATTCATTGATTATTATTGATTATTATTAATTATATATATTATTATTATTATTATTATTATTATAATTATTATTATTATTATTATTATTATTATTATTATTATTATTATTAATACTTATTATTATTTTATTATTATTATGATTATTATTTATTATTAGTATTATTATTGTTATATAATCATTATTATTATATTATTATTATTATTATTATTATTATATTATATTATTATTATTATTATTTTTATTTGTTATTATTATTATTATTATTATTATATTATTATTATTATTTATAATTATATTATTTTATTATTATTGTATTATTACTATTATTTTTTTTAATATTATTATTAATATTATTATTATTATCATTATATTATTAATCATATTATTATTATTATTATCTTAATTATATTGCTATAATTAATATTATTATTTACTTATTATTATTATTACTATTATTATCTTTTTTTCTTGTAAGCATGATTGTAGCTATTAATTATATTGAAAATTATTTAATTTTAGTTGTAATTATGATTATACATTTATGGTAATAATATGTGAATTGGTCGTAATGTGTTTTATTTTACAAATTATTAGTTGTGTAATTATTATTATATGGCTATATCGTTATTGTTTTGTTGTTATTATTATGTAGTTTTATTGTTTTATTGTTATTATATTATTAATTTTATTATTATTATTTATTATATTATTATTTTATATTATTAGTATTATTTTTATGTATTATTATTTTATTTTAATTATTATTATTATAATATTTTATTATTATGATTATATTGATATTATTATTATTATTATTATTATTATTATTATTGATTATATTATTATTATTATTATTATTATTATTATTACTTAGATTCATTATTATTATGATTATTATTATTATACTTAGTACTAAATTAGTATGTCTAATTATGAGTTGTCAACTATATTACTTGATTATTATTAATTATTATTATTGTAGTGTGATTGTTATTGGTTATTATTATTATTATTATTGATTATTATTAGTAAAAATATTTATATTAATTAAATGATTTATTAATAGTATGATATTGATAAACGCTTTTGTGAAAATATCCTATATCGGATGCATAGTTTCTGTTAAAAAAAAGACATGAACTATTGTGTTGCAAGAGTTAGTAGAATGACCCATGTTCAGAAACTATGAGAATTATTTGAGTTATATATAATAATGGATATTAACTAAATTGTTAATATAGTTAATTGTAGAATGTAAATATATTGCTTTCTTATAAATTTCAGCTTTTAAATTGATTTCATGATTATTATTATTATATAGTTATTATTATGTCAGAGGTATAGTTTATATATTGATATGATTAATTATTAGTAATATATATTGATTATAGAGTGAGTAGTATAATTTTGATGACGTTATACAAGCCTCCTAAAGAAGTACGTGGATGTTTTCTACAGACAATTTATTTTCAGTATCGGACAATTAGTTACAGTGGAAGTGAAAAATAAAGTAATGAGTTTGAAGTAAGGAAATGAGGTGTACAAGGTTTTCGTCGCAGGAGGACAAGATGATGATATGTGACATTTTCAAGAGAATTGTGTATAGATGATCGAGCCGTATTCAGTACAAGCTGTAGCCAGGCAAAACAACCGGGAAGAGCAAATTCGGCCAACTTAAAGAGAACAATTTAAGAATAATAAGCATCGCTCCTGCAAACCCTCAAGCGTCATCCACCGAGGGACGACATGTGCCAACAGAAGTCACAACCGGCATAATTCACATTCTAGAACGCGTCTGAACGGAGCTAACATGCATTGATTTTTTGTTATTTAAATGTTTAAAAAGATGTGGACCAGTGTCATTATATTTTTAGATGTTAATTACTGGTTGTGTTTCCTTAAGAGCATGGAATCCCCCTAGACGCAAAAATTCATAAAAATCAGATCTTCTCATTTATGATGGAAAGATGTGGCTTTTATTTTGTTATCAGGATTTTTGTTATGTTCTTCTATTAAAATGTTGAAGATAACTTTATTCGGCTATTATTACTTATGCTGCAACATTCTCTGTTGAGGTTATTTGTGGTTTGATGTCCGATATAAGCGGCGTTACATTCACTTATAGAACATTGAAATCGGGTACATAACGGTACTACTCTCACCATCCGATAGTTCTCTTGAACGAGTAGGAGAAACACAAACCCAAGTTTCAATGCTTATAGTAAGAGTCTTATAAAGCTTCTTCCTGTCTTTTCTTTAATATGCTTTTTAAATGAATTAAATTTTAATTTTTTTCTTCCTCTTTTTTTCTGAAACTGTCCTTTGTAACTTATAAAGTATAAATTACGAGCTTACGTTTTCGTTTTCATTGATGTTTATATGCGAAAAAGAGGATTATTTAAAGTGTCTTGTATAGTTTTACGTCGGCTAGTATAAAATACATGAGCGCAGGAATGCACCGATGGCTTGAAGATTATCAAAAAAGTCCCAAGGATACCACTCTAATCTCAAGATATCAAAAAGGTCATTAGGGTCCTTCAATATATTGAACCGAAAGAGTGCTCAGGGAAGAAAGGTAAACAGAAATATTAGTAAGATAATATTATTGGAGTCAGTGATGATTAAGGTACTATCGCATCTGCCTCCAATAATTCAGTTACTCTATTCGTAATCTAATTTCTGGATATATTTTAAAATTTACAAACATTTGAATATAAAACGATAAGAAACAAAACTTACTACAAGATAATATAAATGAAACAATTAACTAAACAGGCACGAAAGATGTTAGAAAAAGTTTTAACAAACAAGATTCACATAATTATTTTTACTTATAAAAGAGTGTATACCTCTTCATTGAATAATTCGAAAATTGAATGATGGTGTGATGGAAGATAAGTTTGTCTACCAAAGACGTGTTGTGGAAGACTTAAACGTAAGCTTCTTATCCTCAAACACAAGTTACCAACTTCTAAAAAAAAGCTTTTAATAAAAAATCTTTTCTGATAAAATCTTTTATTAAAAAAAACCTTTTCGTGAAAAAAGCTATTTAAAACTTTATAGACAAGAAAATACATAAATATGCTATGATTCAGGTTTCGTACCGAATTAAATTTCGTTTACCGATTTCCAAATTGGCTTATAGAAGATAAAAGTCACAGAGATAGAAGAACAGAATGTGACAAAGAGAACACACGAAAGAGCGTCTGTAGAGAGACGGTCCACTTGTTTATCAAGCACAAAGTTTTAGAGTAACCAAGTAGGGCTGGTAAGATGTAGAGGAAGTTGAAAGAACATTCGCTGTTCCAGCCAGAGAGCTTTTCAGGGTTCGGGCGGAATGTCGCAGTTCTGGCCGAGCCAAAAGAATAGAGGTATATAGGTAACATCCGCCAAATAATATAAGACTATATAGAATAGTCAATAAGCATATAACTCCTTGGCAAGACCATATAATAGAGAGAATGAAAGTAAAAGTGAACGCTCACATAAATAGTATAAAGTAGAGTATAAGTAATAAGAGTCGTAGAAATAAAATAAAGTAGATAAAGAATAAGGAAAATGTATATGAAATAGTAGGTAATAATGTAATAAATAAGGATATAAAAATAAATAAATCAACTAGACAAAAAACTATATGACGGCCCGCCAAAGGAGATAGAATAGTAATAATATGAGAAGATAATAAATAATATAATGAATTAAAATAAAATATAAAATAATAAATACCAACCAGATAGAGAGAAAGATCATGCACGTAGATATATATAATAAAATAATGAAGAAAAGTAAGAAAGAATAGAGTAAAAGATAGAAAGATAATCACATGAAGAAGCAGATAGAAGAAATGATGAAGAATAAATGTAATAAGGAAGAAAAGAGTAGATGGAATGGGATAGTAAAATAAATATAATTAGACCGTAGGATAATAAGTAAGCAGAGACCCTCAACGAATACCTCCAATACATCAACTACTCACCCACCCTAACCTACGCATAATACTAAATATATATATATATATAAGCTAGAGATTAAGCCGTAACTATTAGTAATAGATGTGGCTAATAGTGAATATAATATATGAGTAACTTTATGATACCATATATCGCCCCATGTACAATCTATTATCAATATTATGACAAGACTCACTAGAGAAAAAAGAACATATCGATAAACAAATATAATCCAACCATCACAAACACGAAATGCTTCAAGCTAGGTTGTCAAACAAAGAACACTCAGCTGCAACTGCACTCATAAAAGATTATTACCAACCTACAATCAATTGTCCTAAAACTCAAAACCAAACATCACAAAACAAGAAATGCATAGCAAGTCAAGATCACCAAAGACATGTGATTAAGCAGTACCCAAACATCCAACTTGATCCAACCACATAAACAACAAGAATTCTTCAAGCATTCCTGACGCAGCTAACCTAAAGAAATGGACAGGTTAATCAAAATTAGCTACATCAACCCAGAGCGAGCGAACAGCACAACTTAGCAAAACGAAAAACAATAACAAAAAATGCGAAGTAGGAAGACAAAGATAGGAATATCAAATAGAAGAGTGGCCCTAGAGTCCACGAAGGAAGAAAAGAAAGCAGAAGTAATACCCAAAGAGTATGCGGAGAGGCGGCGTATTGGTGAGTGGCGATTCGGTACGAAAACCTCAAACACACCACAAGTCCACAAAGAGATCAAAATACCACCAACCGATGCAGAGACATGACATCAAGCGCAAATAAGCCACATAACACCAAAAAATAGTAAAGCAGAAAGCACACGGACACCATGGCACACCCAAACTAAAGCTAATCAACCAAGCGTGGATCATAACGAAAAATGAACGGGGACTAAAACATAAAACAACAATAGTCTGTCTCACGCACGACAAAAAACATAATTGAAATACAAAATGGACAGAAAATGTATCCATCATCGACCACAAAGCTTGTCGCATACCGAACCACACAAGTTAGCCAAACAACCAATTCTAAAACGCGTATACAAAAGCTCCCAAAAATAACCTCGGAGTAAACCTTGACACACATCTTCACAGTTCCGACCAAAGAAATAACCAATAGACCAGAAGAATAATTTCATCTAAAAACAGAGAACAACTGAACATACTTAAAGATAGACCATTAGCTGCACAGACTTCATCAAAACAAATAGAACTAACAATCCACCAGCACATATAAAAAAACGAAGACATTCTTCCTGACGTACTAAACTTTCCTTCTAACAAACGTTGGCACGCGAGCTAATGACAAAAAATAAACTAAGAGAGAACTCCAAATGACAGCAAAACAGCTCTAAAGATCGATAACAGATAGCAAGATCATAAGCAAGGGATGAGAAAAAATCAAGCATAGAGCACCAGACAATGAAAGAGAGAAACCCAAAATTCTACCCAAGGTAGAAAAAGAAACACAAATTGAACAAATAGGCATACAATATTCTTTTCCAATAAACAAAAACACACCCATGCCACATTGCACTCTTAACCCCACCCACCACAGATCAAACAGACTACACCTTCAAACGAAGCGGTAGAATAGTTACAAACAAATAAAGATGAACAACAATAGGTACCGACCCACCAAGCAACAACAACAAGAAATAATACACAAACAAAATCCAAACAAAGAAAGCTAACACGTATACTTAAGAAAACATCACCACCAGACAAGTATTCGTAGAACGAAAGCACCCAACCAGAGAAGATGCCCACGAATTCGAAAGGCTCACTGCAACAATTAAGCCAGTCAAGTCATCTTTGGCAAGTGCAAGTGGGCGAGAGAGGACCAAACGACCGTTCCAATGACACCAACCCAAAAGCTACAGGAAAAATACTAAAAGTAAACAAGAGTTGTAAAACTTCAAAACACAAACAGCCACAAAAATTGTCCAAAACTGTAACAAGAAGTTCCCGGAACACAATCCCAGTTCTTTCTACTCATGTATTAACACAAGAATCTCAGGCACTGAAACAACAATGAGAACTATCAAAAATCCCTGAAGCGAGATCTCTGGAAGGAGAACAGAGAGAAGGGATGGGCGTTGCAGGAAGCGCAGCTGAACCGCATAGAGAATGAGTAGCCA